>CM076569.1:44962615-45195244 GCA_034641835.2 Pinus albicaulis | reverse complement strand
ATCTCCTCCTCCTCTATCTCCACCTCTATTTATTACTTCCTCTACCATGATAGCTTCTTTAGAGTCCTTATAGTCCTCTAGTTCTTCTATCAAGGAAGGATGAGAGAAAGTTTCTTTGTTTTCAAAGTAGGCTTTAATAGGTGGTGTAGGAGAATGCTCTAATTCAGCTGTTCTTTGGCTTCCAAAAATCTTAAGGCTAGGGGTAGATGATGGTGAATCTGGTCTATGCCTTGAAGAAGATGGAGTTGTGAAAATCGAACTCTTGGCTTTAGCTATAAACCTTCCCCTAGAATCTCTTGCTCTATGCATGTCATTTTTTTTTTTTTTTTTTTAGTTTTTTTTTTAACAAAGTGGGCTAATAATTCTCTTTACGATCTTCCGGATCACACTAGGTGCAAGAAGAGCATACTTAAAAAGTACTAAACCAATAACTCTCTTTTCTGATCCTCTAGATCACACTAGGTGCAAGAGAGAGCATACTTCAAGAAGTTATCAAGTTTTCCCTTCTTTTATGATTTTATGTGTTTTTTAAGAAATTGGCTACCTAGTTACACTTCCCGGCTTAGCGAGCGCCAAAATGTTTGGTCAATTTAGTGTGTCCTAAATTGCTGCATTTAATTGTCGATCCGGGAATCGTAAGGCTGATGAAGTGCGGCGCACTATATGTGCAAGATAACCTCTTTCTTATCTTTTTGTCGTTTATGGTCTTTCTAAGGTGAAATGGAAATTCTAAGTGAAAAACAAGCTTGGTTATAATTGTTCAAGAAAGTGATATCCCCTATAATGATTTACCAATCTCGAAACTTTAAAAGCAAATTGGAATTACAATGACAAAAGAAAGTAAACTGCTGAAATGGAAAGTGCTGTTAATCTAATGAATCAAAACAAGAAACTAGTGAATATGAAAACTAAACTATCCTTGCTGCCAACTGAACACAAAAGAAACTACGCTTATGGAAATTCAAAGTTGCAATGAAAGAAATCTAAACCGGATTACATCAATTCATTTCGACCCTTCATCATTAGACGACTATGACTTGTGAAGTAATCATAAACAACTTGTGTAGCGATATTTAATTTGCGAGAAAGTAAACTAATACTAAACCATACACACATGATTCAATCCCTCGCCATCGGTCAATTGCTTATTGGCTTTTCGGAAGGTAATTGAAGATGTCATACATGATTCAATATATTTAAGTTTGCGGAAAAGAAACTAATACTAAACTACACACTTCATCATGCAGCCCCTCACCATCAGTCCAGCTGTGGCTTTCGGGGGAAACTGAAAATGACATGAGCAGCTTAATATATCTAATTTTGCAGAAAGGAAACTAATACTAAACTACACATCTCATCATGCGGCCCCTCACCATCGGTCCGGTGACTTTCGGAGAAATTTAGAAGACACTATAGGTAAGCAACATGTCTAATTTTAACTATTGAATCAGATAAACACAACTGAAATGCACAAAACAAAACTGAAGTTAAACAAAGACTCTGAAAGAAAACTAGCAGCAGAATAAAATCAGTTTCATATCATTAGCGAAAATACTATGAAAATGCCCCGGGGTGTCTACCTAAAACCTGCACAAGAAAACTGATCAGAATTTTAACAATCATAAAAACATAAAAGACAGGAATGCAATGGAAATTACAGAAATGTGTGAACAGAAATAAAACAACTATGAAATATGAACATGTAATGGGTTATGATACAATGATTACTTAAAGAAATGAAATGAAAAATATATACATTAATACACAGAACCTCGGCTGAGCAGGGGCCCTCTACGCAGGTCTGGTATGATCTTCAAACACGAATTAAGTTATGAAACAGAGTTTTTCACATTAAAAAGAAAGTCATTACAGGCTGGTGGTATTAGGGCTCAAGGCAGCGTAATCACCACATAACAGAGTACGCACATCAACTTAACAACTAACAACTATCAACTCACATTCACTAACTCTACGTGCGTATGCAAACGCTCTTTATAAAGCAATAACATGTAACTGTTTCCTGAAGTTTATGATAGCAGCCAACACGTATACCACGAAGGCCACGGATTTAGGAGTATGGCCATGTTTGGGAAACGGATCTATGGAAGCTGGGCGCTTAAATTCAACTCCAGAACTTTGCACAGATGTCCAATTAACTTCCACAAGCTTGGGAAACGGCCGTATGGATGTTTCTATGCCACGAAACAGAGTCCAGCCGACATAGAACTCCACAGTTGACTTCCACGTGGATAGCTTTGACCGCGGCTTTCCTTGACGAATTTCATTGAACCAATAGGACACGAACCATGTCTACGTCATTCCTGACCTGCCCATGTGGCTCGTTTTCCTTGTAGACACCTGTAGCATAGAGTTTCACAAAATAGCTGCGGAAAGTTGCAGCAGCTGCGGAAAGTGGCAAGATTCCGCAGCTGAATGAACAAAATCTAGATCAAATAGCAAACACAAAAATATAATTAAAAACCATGTTAGATGCTCTTTTGCACATGATATTGGCAATTTGGGAGGTTTAGGTGAGTGAAAAAGGTATAGAAAAGTGTATGGAAAAGATGCAGATTTGAGACTCAACATACATTACTTGTGAAGGTGTTGCATGTCCTCATGCAACCAAATTTTGACACTCTGTTGATTCATGTGCCCCTTGATACTTGACCAACACATCAACCCCTTCTCTTCTTTGGTCTTGCCATCCATTCCGGGTTTCTTCATGAGGCACAGGTTGATATTCACAAGTGCTCTGCTCAATTTTTGGCATTTCCTTTTTAGCTTCTTATTTTTCTTTTGCCAAATACCCAAATGTAACATCGTATTGTCATGGATAATCTTGTCCAGTTTGCCTTGCTCTTTCAGTGATTCATTTTCATTTTTGATATGCCGATTCAAAAGCTCAAGCTCAAAAATCTCTTGTTTTAATGACTGAACCAAGTCATCCTGCAAGGTATGAGGCTGAGTAGAAGAGGTGCTTGGACCTGTGGCTGCCTTCTCCAAGGATTCTATATAATCATAGACCTCCTGCTGTTTGGGGTCTACTTCCGGTGTCTTGTTCATTGGACTGTCCTCAAAATGCTGCAAGGGAGAATTATGTTCAAAATTTGGCTGAGGAGAACTTTCATCAATGTTTTGCTGAGAATAAGATGGAGTACACTCATTGTCTGATTGGGAGTGAAAGGAGTCAGGTTCTCTAACTGACTGAAATGGACTATGGTCGGTTGGAGACTGTTCAGATGTCTCTTCACCCAAATCAATGAAATGAGGACCTTTAATTTGTGTTTTTCTCAGTCTTCCCTTAAGCCTGCTGCTTCTCCTCACATGCTGTGGTACACTACCCTTTTGTGCTTGTTTTCCTGTTTTTTCCTTCTTAGATAGAGATGACTGTTTTGGAAGAAAAATTAATCTCTCAGACAGAATTTGGTGATCTTCTTTTTCAGAAGAAGAGGTTTTATGGACAGCTTCAACAATTTCTTTCCCTTTTGATATTTTTGGCTTCTTAATTTTGATTTCGTTCTTCTTCCTTTTTATCAATCTCTCTTCCTTATCATTTTTCTTCATAGTAATAGTAGAAGTATCTTGGATTTCATCTATTGTTCTTTTCCTTCTACTTCTTTTTGCTGTGCTAGCTGCGGGAACTTCCTCTGTAGGAGCAACTTGGGTTTCAAGATCCATTTTATTTCTTCTACTCCTTCTAATTGATTTACCTTCAGGAATTTCCTGAGGTTCTTCAAAGAAGTTTCTAACTAAGAATTGTTCCCAAGTATCTTATCTTTCTTTCAGTTCCTTTTCAATCAAAATTTTTATAAGCCCATGATGATATAAATGAGGCTCTACATCTCCTAGGTGTTTTTGCACAGTCAGAGCCATTTTCTTCAAGCTATTGAATAGGAAATAAGCAAGATTGAGAGTTTGGTTTTCAAGGAAATTCATCGATATCCTAGTATGATACATGTACATAGAGCCAAAGCGGCCTTCCCATGTGATAAATTTCTGAACAATGAGTAATAAAGTGGCCCATTCATCTTTTATCGCATGCACTGGAATTCCTCTTTTGAAAACAGTGATATCCATACCTTGATTTCGGAGGATTGTTCTCCATGCATCATCACGTACTTTTGTTTTTTAACCACCGTTCTCCTTCTACGAGAAGAAACTCTTATCTTCTTGCTATTGATGCTTCATTAACCAAAAAGTTGAGGTCTCCCACTTTTGCTTCCGACCCATCAAATGATCTTGCAAACGCTTTGGTAATTTCTCTGTGGTAACCCCGGAATGTCTGAATAAAACGCAGCCATTTAGCTTTTCTCAACATCTCTTTTGCTTGTGGAAATCCCTCTATGAACTTCGGTCCTTCCGGCTCTGCCCTAAATAATTTTCCCATTTTACTTCTCTGTGCTTCACAGCTTGCCTCTGTGAGGGTTTTAAGCGGAAGTTGAACGATGGAATACACGGAGTCGAGCACAATGCTGTGGGGATGTTATCACAAAACGGAAATGAGCACCATACACAAAATGGAATAAGACTGTGGGTGAATATACGGGAATGAGAGTGAGTAAAAGGAACGGAATGGGGTGAAACAGGGAATGAGAATGAGTAGAGTGAGGTTTTGTAACACGACAGAGAAACGACAAAGAAGTTAGCAAAGTGTAACACATTCGGTAGCATTTTGAACTTTTGGTGGTTGTGTCATAAATATGAACACGTTTCAATCAATGATTATGGAGTTATGCGGCTTGTAAGAGTCCTTTGTGAACTCAAATACGTATCATTATCTTCGGTGGACTATTTGAACATGAGTAAGAGTCGGAATTTCAATAATGAAGCCGTTTGTGAATAAATGCAAGAGGATAACATAGAGATCGTGGAGGGTTACGGACTGGCAATATAATCATTGTGCGTTATGGGTAGAGCTCATAGTTTAAAATTACAAAAAAAAATGTGTCTTTTATACTATTTGAAATAAACTTTATTCATACCTTTGGAATCCTTGCTCTTGCCCTTGTTCTTCAACTGATTGATCTTCATTAGTGTCTTGAATGTCCCATTGATCCTCTCCTGCATTTTATTTCATGATTTTATGAAAACAACAACTAACTGTACGTTCTTTTTGAAAACGAGTAGTAGCGGTACAACGGAATGCGCACGAGCTGCCCGGAAGCGGGTCATTCTTATGGGGCGGTGTCGGTATGACCAACAAACATATTACTTGGGCCGAAATAGAAATGAACAAATGACAAATGACCAGATGGAAATGGTCATAAAAATATTTTTATTGATGGAATGGATGAGATGAAGTGGAATGAAGTTAAATGAAATGAAATGAAATGAAGTGAAGTGAAGTGAAATGGAGTGGGTGGTGAGATAAAATAAAAGACAGAATTTTTTCTGGAAAATATAGAGTGTCAGGTGTCCCTGATTTTCACCCCATATTTTCTGTATAAGACTGCCAATCAATGATTGGTTTTCAGGCTTATACCATTTTTTTTTCTTCTCTTTTTTTTTTTATTTTTATTTTTTTTTTTCTCTTTTTTTTATTTTTTTTATTTTTTTTTTTTAACTTGAAAAACAAAAACTAGCTTGGTAGAGAAGGATACTGCTGTGCAGCTGATTGCGGAACTTTCTTGAAACAACTTGAAAAAATCCTCTTTAGAAAGTGGCTTATGATAAACTTTCAATCTATGGCCATTCACTAAAAGAGGAGTTTGAAACTCATCAATGGTCTTGATTCTTAGAGCTCCATTGTTAAAGACCTTGTCAATCTCATATGGCCCAATCCAATGAGTCTGAAATTTCCCTTGAAAGTCTTTAAACTTGGAGTCAAACAACAATGCCCAATCTCCTTCTTGAAACTTCTTCTCTTTGATATATTTTTCATGCCACTTAGTTCTTTGATATTGAACTAGGTCCGGTTTTAAATTGCTTCTTGTCTGATCTCATCTAGCTCATTCAATTGCTCCATTCTATGCTTTTGGGCTTTTGATAAGTCCATCCCCAACTGAACTGCTATCTTGAAGGTCTTGACTTGGAACTCAATGGGGAGCAGGACTTCTTTCCCATAAACAAGTTCATAGGGAGAATGTCCTGTTGTATTTCTCCATGTAGTTCCGTAGGCCCACAAGGCTTCAGGAAGCCTTTTTGCCCAATCTCTTCTATGTAGATGAATAGTTTTGGTGATGATATTTTCAAGAAATTTGTTTGTAGACTCCACTTGACCATTTTCTTTCGGATGGTAAGGAGTATATATTTTGTGCTTGATTTTGTATTCTTCCTAAGCTTCTCCACCAAGTTGGATGTGAATTGGCTTCCCTGATGCAGTACAATTTCTCTTGGAACACCAAAGCGAGTAAAAATATCCTCATAAAGAAAATGAACAATTTGAATTTTCGATGTGAGATACTAATGCTGGCTTCTACCCATTTAGTAACATAATCAGTACAAACCAATATATACTTCTTTTGCTTAGATTGTGGATTAATAGGTCCAATGAAATCTAAAGCCCATTTTTCAAAGGGTTCAATGAGTACCTGTGGTTGCAATGGCATGTCATTTGAAAGGGTAGGTTTCCCTACTCTTTCGCAGCTGTCACACCTTTTGACATATTTTTTTGCATCTTTGAATAGGGAAGGCCAATAATGTCCTAAAGAGAGGATTTTATAGGCCGTCCTTTTGTCTGCAAAGTGCCCGCCGCATGGTTCATCATGACATGCCTTAAGAATATCAGGCATTTCATCTTCCACGACACATCTTCGATCGACGGGTAAGCCTTTTATTTTAAACAATTCGTTAGAAATCCATGAATATTTTGAACTCTCCTGAATAATCTTTCGTTTTTCATTTGGAAATAAATGTGAAGGAAGTTTCCCTGTAACCAAATAGTTAGCAATATCTACATACCAAGGGGTCTTAATAATTACTGCAAACAAATATTCATCGGGAAACTTATCTTCTACGGAGAATCTTCTTTAGTATTTTGAATTCTAGACGAAATCAGCTACCACAATGCCAATTTCTCTTTACAGTCTATCCAACACGGTAATATTGAATTCTTGCAAAAGTAAAAGCCATCTTGTCACTACACCATTAGTAACGGAGTTTGTTCATTAAATTCTAAGTGCAGAATGGTCGGTATGAATAAAGTCCATAGCACATTGGCAATAATGTCTAAACTTATTAATTGCATGAACAACGACTAAAACTTCTTTTCGGTCACGGTATAATTCAATTAACTCGTAAGTCAAATTTTTTCTTGGTGTAATAAATGGCATAAGGAATTAATCTTTTTGACCCAACACGGCTCAAGAGGCATGTACGAAGCTGTCTGTAGAAATATGGAAAGGAAGTTTCCAATTTGGTCCTCTCAAGATAGGTGCTTGAGATATTCTTGTTTTCAAAGTTTCAAAAGCGGATTGACAATCAAGATCCCATTTAAATTCACAGTCTTTTGTAAGCAGCTTGAAGAGTGGAGATGCTATTTTAGTGAAGTTCTCTATAAATCTTCTATAGTAACCAGTAAAACCTAGAAAACTTCTAACATGTCTTTGATAATTTGGAATAGGCAACTTGGAGATGACTTCAACTTTTGATCTATCTACTATAATTCCATCTCCTGAGATATGATGTCCTAAAACAATCCCTTCAGTAAGCATCATGAAACATTTCTCATGACTTAATGAAAGGTTTGCTTCCTTTCAACTTTTCATAACTTTTTCCAAGTTTTCTAAGGCTTCTTCAAATGTATTACCATAGACTATAAAGTCATCCATGTATACTTCTACACAATCATGGATTAGATCGGGAAAAATTCTCGTCTTGCTCTTTGGAATATCGGCCACGATTGCATTACATAACCCAAAAGGAAGCACTCGGTAGGCAAAAGTTCCCCATGGAAAAGTAAATGTGGTCTTATCTTGATCTTCGAGTGCTACCTGAATTTGATTATAGCCACTAAAACCATCCAAAAATGAAAAGTAC
This sequence comes from Pinus albicaulis, assembly GCA_034641835.2. Taxonomy (NCBI): domain Eukaryota; kingdom Viridiplantae; phylum Streptophyta; class Pinopsida; order Pinales; family Pinaceae; genus Pinus; species Pinus albicaulis. The sequence goes on along the minus strand of CM076569.1, from coordinate 45,187,264 downwards.
TTTTTACCTGCTAATGTATCTAATACCTGATCGATAAAAGGCAAAGGAAAGTGATCCTTCAAAGTTGCTTTGTTCAATTCCCTGTAATCAATGCATACCCTCCATTTACCATTCTTTTTGGGTACTATAACCAAAGGAGAAACCCATCGGCTATCGAAATTATCGAAATTGGATAAATGAAGTTTACATTGAGAAGTTTTTGGAGCTCTTCCTTCTTATCTCCCTAAGATTTGGATTCATCCTTCTTTGAGGTTGTCGATTGGTCTCTTGTTTTCCTCAATATAGATATGATGGATGCAAGTCTTAGGATCAATAACTTTCATGTCAGTATACTCCCATGCAAATGCAGTAGAATGTTTTTGCAAGATTTTGATTAGTTCTTTTTGTTGTGACTCTTCCAAATGTTTATTGATATTCAATGTCTTTTACGGGAAAAATCTCAAAAACGGAGAATTACCAAATTCTTCCATAGAGTAGACATTTGTCTTGATGATAAATATTCTATGTCGAGATTCCAGCGGGGAATTGTGTGGGGTCATGATACAGTGCTTCAAAATTTTGTAATGTGTTCAGAATTTGACTATCCTCACTAATCTCAGAAATGGTAAAGAGAGGTTGTATAGTGTTATCATCATTGACCCATTCATTGTCTCCTATTTCTGTGATTGCTCTTGCGGGAGGATACAAATTGAATTTCTTTGTCGAATTACCATTAGAAATGTACATGTCTCCAGATCTACAACTAATAAAAGCATCAGCTGCGGCCAGCCAAGGTCTTCCTAAGATAATTGGATGTCCTCCTAGATTGCTTTTGGGAGTCAAAATCATAAAGTTTACTGGATATTCCCAAGAATCTAAGGAGACTGAAATATCTTCTAATACACCATCTGGTTTAATAACCGATCGATCTGCAAGTTGCAATAAAGTAGGTGAAAGAAAAAAGGTTAGGAAGTTTTAACTGTTCCATAGTTTGTCTACTCATAATGTTGATAGCAGCCCCTAAGTCAATCAATGTGTTTGGAATTTCTATCCCATTTATATGTGTCTTGACAATTGGACTTCCTGGATCTACATATTTCTGCATGGCAATTTTTTCCGTCATAATGTCTGCAATCTTTCCTACCGAGGTGGATTTTTCTTGTGTCTAAATATCTTTCTTTACGGTCTTTTGAAACTCAACACTCCTTTATGGTTTTTGCTAGAATAGGAATTTCTCGAATGGCTTGTAGCAATGGAATCTTGATACAAACATTCTTCAATTCATCTAGAAAGTCATAGTTAGGCAACAAAATTTGTTTTTCCACCCCCTTATCAATTTGTAGTCTTTACGGAAAAGGAGGTGTAGATGAAGATACAGGTTGCTCAACTATAGGAGTTGTGGATGCTAGCTTTTCTTTTTCTTTTTTGAATTTTTGAATTTTGAAGTCATTATTCCTCGAACCCTTATAAACTTGAAGAGTCCTCCTCGGAGGTATCTTGCTCTTGACGAATGTCTATAGAAGGTTTTTCTAAAACTCTACCGGATACGAGTTGTACATCGTTGAGAGGAACAATCATATAGGTAGGAAATTGTTGTCCTTCTACCATATAAGTAGTTTGAGGATTCTTATTGTTAGGATTTGGCGATGCAAATTTTGGAAGTTGATTTGTCTTTTGTTGGTATGGGAGCATGAGTTGAGGATTTGTATTTTGTTGAGAAGGTTGATGTTGTGGAAATGGCAATGAAAGTTGTTGTGGATTTTGGCTTGGGAATTGTGGAGCTTGTTGATTTTGAAAAGATGGAGGATATTGATAGAATTGAGCAAAACTCCCATAAGGATTTTGCATCCCTTGTACCCATGGCTGATATGAATTTTGATATTGGGGCCAAGGTTGTTGCCAAGGAGTCCAATTTGGTGGGGTTTGAAGATTCATGGGGTTATTAAACCCTTGAGATTGTTGTCCCTGCCAAGGTCTCCTTGCGACAAAACAGAGAGATTCTATTGAATTTGGATCTTCTTGAAAAACAACTTTGAGGTCCGAAGTTGAAGGACAATCCTTGATTTCATGATTTTGCGAGCAAATCATACATGTTTCTACAAATTTTGCATCCAAGGGACATTCCCTTAAAGCATGTTTCTTTCTACATTTCGGACAAAAGATGGCTAAAGCATCTTTTTTAGCACACTGCTTGTTTTGGATTTTTAAGGTGTCTAGTTGTTCACTAAGACCCCTAAGATATCAGTTTTAAACTCATCAAGCATATTACCAATCTCTTGCCTATGCCAGTCCGATTTGCAGATTTGTTAGCCTTTAATAGAAGAAATCCTAGGCCCTTTTCGAGTTTTAGATCTTCCCCTTTCCCTTGAGAATTGGATACATGGTTAATTATATCATGAAATGGGAGTTGAGAAATGTCTCCTTTACCCATCATGTTTAAAATGTCTATCCATTCATCTCTAATGGCTTTTAATAGGAGGGCTTTCGAGGTTTCATTATCTAAGTTGCTCATCTTTGCTCTTTTCAAGTTGTATTGAAATCTTTCAATTAAGTCTTCCAGAATTTTCATCTTCTTTTTGCATCATTTTGAATACCTCATCCTTGTGATTGGTGGGCATACAATAATCCAAGTATCTATCCAAAAATGTTTGTTTCATATCATTCCAAGTCACGATAGATTGGTGGCCCCAATCCCATGAACCATTTCAAGCAGATCCCTTCACAAAGCAGATCCCTTCAGGGTTGAAGGAAATAGTTTGAGTTTTTGAGAATCTTCCATATAGTCATAAGTTCGGCACACTACTTCAAACTCAAACAGAAATGTTTCAGGATCTTCACTTCGTAATCCATAAAAGTTAGGGAGAACAGATGGTGAAATTTTTTTCATTGTTGCATGAGTTTCCTCATCAACTATAGGGAATCCAAGAAAATCGTCCCTATTTCTACCATTATTTCCTTCACCATTGTTATCTGCATTATCTCCTCCTCCTCTATCTCCACCTCTATTTATTACTTCCTCTGCCATGATAGCTTCTTTAGAGTCCTTATAGTCCTCTAGTTCTTCTATCGGAAGGATGAGAGAAAGTTTCTTTGTTTTTAAAGTAGGCTTTAATAGGTGGTGTATGGGAATCCTCTAATTCATTGTTCTTTGGCTTCCAAGAATCTTAAGGCTAGGGGTAGATGGTGGTGAATCTTGTCTATGCCTTGAAGAAGATGGAGTTGTGAAAATTGAACTCTTCGCTCTAGCTATAAACCTTCCCCTAGAATCTCTTGCTCTGTGCATGTCATTTTTATTTTTATTTTTTTAAGTTGGGCTAACAATTCTCTTTCTAATCTTCCAGGTCACACTAGGTGCAAGAAGAGAGCATACTTAAGAAATTATTGAACCAATAACTCTCTTTTCTGATCCTCCAGATCACACTAGGTGCAAGAGGAGAGCATACTTCAAGAAGTTATCAAGTTTCCCCTTCTTTTTATTGTGTGTGTTTTTTTTAAGAAATTGGCTACCTAGTTACACTTCCCCGACAGCAGTAGCATCAAAATGTTTGGTCAATTTAGTGTGTCCTAAATTGCGCATTTAATTATCAATCGGGAATCGTGGGCGATGAAGTGCGGCGCACTATATGTGCAAGATAACCTCTTTCTTATCTTTTTGTCGTTTATGGTCTTTCTAAGGTGAAATGGAAATTCTAGAGTGAGAAACAAGCTTGGTTATAATTGTTCAAGGAAATGATATTCCCCTATAATGATTTTCCAATCTCGAAACTTCAAAAGCAAATTGGAATTACAATGACAAAAGAAAGTAAACTGCTGAAATGGAAAGTGCTGTTAATTTAATGAATCAAAACAAGAAACTAGTGAATATGAAAACTAAACTATTCTTGCTGCCAACTGAACACAAAAGAAACTACGCTTATGGAAATTCAAAATTGCAGTGAAATAAATCTAAATCAGATTACATCAATTCATTTTCTGACCCTTCATCATTAGACCAGCTATGACTTGCGGAAGTAATCATGAACAACTTGTGTAACTGATTATTTAATTCGCCGAAAGTAAACTAATACTAAACCATACACACATGATTCAATCCCTCGCCATCAGTCCAGCTGTGGCTTTCGGAGGAAACTGAAGATGTCATACATGATTTAATATATTTAAGTTTGCGGAAAAGAAACTAATACTAAACTACACACTTCATCATGCAGCCCCTCACCATCAGTCCAGCTGTGGCTTTCGGAGGAAACTGAAGACGCTATGAGCAGCTTAATATATCTAATTTTGCAGAAAGGAAACTAATACTAAACTACACATCTCATCATGCAGCTCCTCACCATCAGTCCAGCTGTGGCTTTCGGAGGTAGCTGAAGACACTATGAGTAGCTTAATATGTCTAAATTTAACTACTGAATCAGATAAGAAAAACTGAAGTGTACAAAGCAAGACTGAAGTTAAACAAAAGCTATGGAAAGAAAACTAGCAGCAGAATAATGTTAGTTTCATATCATTAGCCAAAATACTATGAAAATGCCTGGGCTGTCTACCTAAAACCTGCACAAGAAAGCTGATCAGTGACTTAACAATTATGAAAACATGAAAGACAGGAATGCAATGGAAATTATAGAAATGTATGAACAGAAATAAAACAACTATGAAATATGAACATGTAATGGATTATGATACAATGAAAGGAAATGAAATGAAATATATATACATTAATACACAGAACCTCGGCTGAGCAGGGGCCCTCTACGCAGCTCTGGTATGATCTTCAAACACGAATTAAGTTATGAAACAGAGTTTTTCACATTAAAAGGAAAGTCATTATAGTGGTGGTATTACGGCTCAAGGCAGCGTAATTACCACATAACAGAGTACGCACATCAACTTAACAACTAACAACTATCAACTCACATTCACTAACTCTACGTGCGTATGCAAACGCTCTTTATAAAGCAATAAAATGTAACTGTCTTCTGAAGTTTATGATAGCAGCCAGCACGTAGACCACTAAGGCCACGGATTTAGGAGTATGGCCATGTTTGGAAACGGATCTATGGAAGGTGGGCGCTTAAATTCAACTCCGGAACCAGAACTTTGCACGGATGTCAATTAACTTCCACCAAGCTTGGGAAACGTAGTATGGATGTTTCTATGCCACGAAAGGAGTCCGGCCGACATAGAACTCCACGGTTGACTTCCACGTGGATGGCTTTGACAACGGCTTTCCTAGGCCAATTTCATTGAACCAATAGGACACGAACCATGTCCTTGTCATTCCTAGCCTGCCCATGTGGCTCGTTTCCTTCGTAGACACCTGTAGCATAGATTTCCACAAAATAGCTGCGGAAAGTTGCAGCAGCTGCGGAAAGTGACAAGTTTCCGCAGCTGTATGAACGAAATCTAAATCAAATAGAAAACACACAAACATAATTAAAAACCATGTTAGATACCCTTTTGCACATGATATTGACAATTTTGGAGGTTTAGGTGAGTGAAAGAGATATGGAAAAGTGTATGGAAAAGAGACAAATTCGGGACTCAACAGTGGGGGTTTATGTATGATTTGGCATGTATATATATGTGTTGTAACACTAAAAGGAATATAATGAAAAATCAAGCTGGTAGTCCCAATTTGGGATCCAGGGGAAAATCTCTGTGTTTATCTGTTTTATGTTTTATGCTCTCGCTATTGTTTATTTTCTGTTATAAGATTCGTGTGTAGATCATTTCTGTTCAGGGTTAAAACCTACAGTTTGGACCTGATGGAAAAGTGGATAGATATAAAGCTCATCTTGTCGCTAAATGTTTTTCGCAAGTTGAAGGCATTGACTATACTGAAACATTCTCCCCTGTTGCCAAAATGAATTCTATCCACCTTGTTTTTTCCCTTGCTGCCTCCTTTAAATGGGAAGTCCATCAGATGGATGTTAAATCTGCCTTCTTACATGGAGATTTGCATGAAGAAATCTACATGGAACAACCCCCTGGCTTTATCCAAAAGGACTCCAGCCTTATTTGTCGCCTTAGGAAGTCTCTATATGGTCTCAAACAAGCTCCTCGGGCTTGGTATGCCAAAATGGATAGATTTCTCTTAGATAATGGATTTACTAGGTGTCATTCTGACAACACTGTCTACAGCAAGAAAGTGGCTAATTCCTTCACCATCCTTGTTATTTATGTTGATGATCTTATCCTTACTGGTAGTGATCCAAACCATATAAACCATGTGAAGTCTAACCTCAAAAATAAGTTTGAAATGACAGACTTAGGACACTTTCATTATTTCCTTGGTCTTCAAGTCTTGCAATCCAAGGAAGGCATTACCCTCTCTCAGTCCAAGTATGCTTGTGACCTTCTACACCACTTTCACATGGAAGACTGTAAGCCTGCCCCTTGTCCCTTTCAGTCTGGAATCAAGCTTTCAGCCAACTATACTACCCCTGAAGTTGATGCTATCTTATACCGTCAACTTGTTGGTAAACTTTTGTATCTAACCCATACTTGTCCTGACCTTTCCTTTGCCGTTGGTCTTGTCGCTCGGTTTATGCACCAACCTCATGCAAGTCACTGGAAAGCAGCTCAAAGAATACTTCGATATTTGAGGTACAGTTTAGTTTGAGATTAATTACAGTGCAGGAGCATCTCCCTTATTGATTGGTTTCACTAATTCTGATTGGGCTGGTGACCCTGATGATCGGAAGTCCACTACAGGATATGTATTCACTCTTGGTTCATGACCTATTACTTGGTCTTGTAAGAAACAAAGTGCCATCTCCCCTTCTTCAGCAGAAGCAGAGTATCGTGGTGCAGTTGAAGACAGCAAGGAAGCCATGTGGCTTCGTCAGATCCTGTCTGAATTTGGTCTTCATTAGCAGCATCCAACTACACTTTGGTGTGATAATCAGAGTGCCATTCATCTATGTAAAGATCCAGTTCAGCATCAGCGTATGAAACACATTGAACTCCACATACACTTCATTAGAAAGCTCATTCATGATCATGTTCTTGAAGTGTAGTATTGTCCAACCAATGATCAAGTAGCCGATATCTTTACGAAGGCTCTCACAGAACCGAAGTTTACCAAAATTCGATCCATGCTTAGAGTTCAAGAAAGTTGTCATTAAGGGGGGATAGGCTCTAATGCCTCCTTCCTTCTCCTATTGTGTCACTTTTGTAAATCCTTCAATCCTATCCCAATTTGTTCTTAAGGGGGGATGTTAGGATATTTCGACACATAGGAAATAGGCTCTTTTTGTGTCACCTTTGTAAATCCTTCAATCCTATCCCAAGTTGTTCTTAAGGGGGGATGTTAGGATATTCTGACACATAGGAAATAGTTAAGAATAACTTAGTCTAGTGTAGAGTTAGGTAAAGTGTGTTTCTTTACCATGTACATTTGTAACTTATAATCCGACAGTCGCGATTTGTCGTGATCCTATTGTTATCTCTCACCTTGGTATTAATGACACTTGATTCATGGCTTAACACTCGATTGGTCCATGATCTCTATTTAAAGAGCACGGAGGGTCATTTTTCCGGTAACCGTTTATGAGAGAAACATATGTAACTTTTATTTTTATATTAATAAATTCCCTGAAGTGGCTGCGTTGGCTCAAGGCGTGGAATGTTTCCCTCTTTGAGGGTTTTAACCACGTGATTATACTGGTGTACTGATTTGTGATCTGTTTGTGAGCGGTGACCTTTGGTTCTTGATCTACGGAACTTACCCTGTAAATTCCTACAAAGACTAGGTCCCCTTTTGAAAAAACACGAGGTGTAATACTTCCATCATACTGAGCTTTAACAGGTTTTTTATGAGCTTCGGTTGCTAATGCAGCGGTGCGCCGAGTCTCATCTAATTGTGCTAAGTACAAAAAGATTTTTTCCTCTTTAGAGGTATCTGGTAGTAACTCTATGGCTAATTGGAGTGATAGTATTTCACATTCAATGGGTAACACAGCCTCTAAACCGTAAACCAGTTGAAAAGGAGTGAACCCTGTAGCAGTTTTTGTTGAGGTTCAGTATGCCCATAGCGCCGAAAAAAGCATGGTATTCCAATTCGATTTGTGAGTTTCAATAATCTGTTTGATCATGGTGGTTAAAAATTTATTAACGGCTTCAACCTGACCATTAGCCTGTGGGTAATATGGATTAGAGTTATCATGGCGCAGGCCAAGTTGATTAGAAATTTCGGTCATCATTATATTCCGAAAATGACTTCCATGGTCAGTAATAATAGTTTGGGGTACACCGAAACGAGCAATCACATGATTGAATATCAATGTAGTTGTAGTTTTTCCATCCGCCGCAAATGTAGGCATCGCCTTGGCCCATTTGGTAAAGAAATCCATAGCGAGAATAATATACCCATGCCCCTCGGCCGAGTGAGGTTTACAAGTAATTAAATCAATGCCCCATTACAAAAAAGGACCGACAACAATTATGGGGTGAAGAGGAGCTGGTGGTGCACACATATTTCGATCAAATATCTGACAGCTGTGGCATTTCCGGACCATAAGAATGCAATCTTTGAATAATGATGGCCAAAAATAGCCAGTGCGCAATATATTTTGGGTTGTGGCATACCCAGACATATGACCACCACACGCTCCATAGTGGCATTCATTCAAAACCCTTTCAGCCTCTTCATGAGTTATGCAATGTCAAAAAATAGAATCTGCACCATGACGATAAAGTGTGTCCCCAACAATATTGTATTGTTGTGATTGGTAACGGATATTTCGTCGATTTGAACATGAAATCTCAAGTTGAAAGGTTTGGGTTTGAAAATAAATGATGATATCTCCATGGATCTAATGTATTGATAAGAAACATAGATTCATCTGCAATGGGATGCTCTACCACAGTTTCCATTTCAGTATTGGGAAAGTCACACATAAGTTCTGCAAACACTAGTGATTTCTTTGATTTAGATTTTTCGAATTCCAAATCAAACTCTTGTAGGATAACAATCCATTTAGGGTATTTGCCCCCAAGTAATTGTTTTTTCAAAATGTACATTATTGGGTTGCAATTAGAAATTATAGTGGTCTTGCGTAACAGTATGTAATGACGAAATCTTTGGACAGCTTGAACTGCTGCCAAGGCCAAATTTTTCACATGTGAATATTTAATTTCGGTTGGATTTAAATTCCTACTTAGATAGTAAATCACATGCTCATTGTGAAATTCATCCTCTTGAACTAAAACCATTCCAGTGGTGGAATCAGAGGCTGTTACGTATAAAAATTAGTCCTGGTTGTAATTGGGTGGATGCAATAACGGTGCATGTGTTAACGCATGTTTTAGAGAATCAAAAGATCGATAAGCAATCTCATCCCAAATAAAAGGAACATTCTATTTCAACAACTCGGTAAAACCTTATTTAAATCAGCATAGTTCGGGATAAATCTACGCATAAAGTTTGCTTTCCCTTGCAAACTTTGGAGTTGGCGAAGTGTGGAAGGAGGCGGTAAATTTATGATGGCCTCAACCTTCGAGGGATTGACACGAATGTCATATTTGGAAACAACGAATCCCAGTAATCGTCCAGATTGCACACAAAAAACACACTTGTGCGGATTCAAATGAATCCTATAATGCCTACATCTCATAAAAATTTCTCGTAAATGAGTAGGATGATCTTCCCTGTGCAATGAGTGAGCAGGTAGATCATCCAGATAAGGTTGCACAATGTGTTTGATGTCATGAAAAGCATAAGTCATTTCCCTTTGAAAATTTTCACCAGCATTCTTTAATCCGAAAGGTAATTTACAATAAGCAAATGCTCCCCAAGGACAAATGAACGTTATTTCTGGTTGATCAATAGGGAGTATGTTTATTTGATTATATCCGGAAAATCCATCCATAAATGAAAACATCTCACTTTCGGCACAATCATCAATGATTTGGTCGATATAAGGGGTAGGATAATTGTCCTTTGGACAAGCCTTATTAATATCCCTATAATCAACACATACTCGTATAGTCCCTTGTAACGTGAACTATATTAAATACCCAATCTGTTAATGGGATTGGATAAATAAATCCTGCTCTTAGTAGTTTCTCAACTTAAGCTTTAATAGCAGCAACTTTTCGAGGATGCATCGGACGTAAACGTTGGCTAATAGGCTTTGCATCCGGGTATGTCTTTATTTCATGAACGACAATTTTTGGATCAATTCCTGGCATTTCTTCGTAGGACCAAGCAAATATGTTGCAAAATTCTTGAAATAGGGCTTTATATGTATTAATTTCCTCAATCGTACAAGAAGCTCCTATATGAATGTTTTCAACAACTCCAGGTTTAACTAATATGTCAATAGGAACAGTTGTAAAAATGTTTCCCAAATTAATCTCAAAATCCGAATTTTTTATTGTAGTTGGATTATGTGGTTCCTTGACATAATCAATTGTAAAATTTGACAAAAATTCATTTTCAAATCTATCAAGTTCAGGTAAAAACGAAGATCTATTGTGTAGATCACCCCAGGGTAATTCATTCATAGACAAAAATTCACAAATACTTTCATTAGTATAAAACACTTGTCGGAAAGGATCGGAAATAGATGTCAAGGCTGAGCTTGATAGTGAAGTAGATTCTTCGGTGACCACATTCATTGGATCAAGATTAGTTGAAAGTGTGTTAGAAAATTACTGTACTGTTGTATATGCTATCTCAAAAGGACTCAAAGGCATTTCACCATTGAAAGAATCCATTTCTGACTCTGAAGGTACTATCCAAGGATCATCAAATGGAATAGAACTTGATGAAATCATATTGATATTAGCAATGGTACGCGGTACGTTGGGTGGAGGCATAGAAAAATTTCCCATTAAAACAGATTATTTTACTAAACCTACTTCAACATCTTCATAAGGAATAGTCGATTTTCACAATCTTTCCTTTACGAGGAAACATGATTAACCGAAAGACGGAAGACACGACAACAGTCATAGAATAAGACCAACTTCGACCCAGAAGAAGGTTGTAATCCAGAGGGGAATCAACTACTTCCACATCTAGATTAACAGTGTTACCTTAAACCTCTATAGGTAGATCTTGTAAAATTCCATACAGATGGAATCCTCTTCCATCAAAAGCTTTAAGGATTGTCAGAGATTGGTTAATCGTTGGAGAACCAAGACTTTTCCAATATTTTAACGACATAATGCACATGGATGCTCCCTCATCAATTACAGTACGAAAAATTTGTCTATTTTTTACTAATACTGGAATCTAAAAAGCCATCTGATGGGGGAGTCTTGGCGAAAATTTTTCTAAATCGAAGACCATAAGTTAGAATCTTGAGGATCTATAGCTCCAATAGCTGATAAAAGTAATTTCCTCTGTGCTGGACATGACTGCAGCACTTCTAAGGCTGACATTGCTGAAGGGGAAATCGCCAAGTCCTCAACAATGTTGTAGTTTTGAGCAGCTCTCGCATGTGGATTGAAAGCTAACTTCTGAAGTACACCTTTAGCAGGTGGTTTAATTACTAGATTAGGATTAGGTTTCTCGATATGAATTGGATCAGAAACTGAAGGAGATGTAGCTGGTGTTGAATTAGAATTTTCTACTTCTTTATCAGTAACAGGATTTTTACTTCCATAATCTTGTGATTGCGTCGCAACCATAACCTCAGACATCATTAAAATATTTGTTGATGAGTGTGAAGAAGATCCTATCATTTTGCTATCTTGAGTAGGAAAAGGATCCTTTAAGACAGCAGGTGTGGGTGAACCTTTGACGAATTTAGAGACCTCAGACCGATGTGGGCACTCTTTAGTAAAGTGATCCTCGTCACAGATAAGACAAGGATAACGAGGTTTTCGTTTATCGTCAGATGGTTCAGTTTTTTCGGTTTTCTATTTAGACGATGAAGTATGTTTTATTTTATTCTTACCTTTCTTCTTATTACCGGTTTTAGATTTAATTGTAGATGAATCTACAACATTAATGTCAGCAGAAGTTTCTAGGGAAGAATCTCCTTTCGGTGAATCAGGTAAAGTTATTATAGGAGAAGTAGTTTTTTAGGACTTCTTCTTACTTTTATTTGTGTTAACTAAACCAATTACACCATTTGCAGCATGAGACCCTGAAGGAGTTGCAGTTATTTGACCAGGGCATGGTAAATCATGAATTTTTTCGTACAAAGTACCAGACTGTGTATATACGAGGTCTAAGTACTGAGCTTGAGCAATGACCTGTTCCTCAGTAACAACTCCTCCCTTAGCCACATCTTCAGTGATATTTGGAAGTAACGATTTGATGAACCATTCTGCCAAAATCTGATCTGGAATAAAAACTTTCACCAAACGTCTTCTACGTCTCCATTCATGTATGTGATCGGATATGTACGTAGACATAGATTGTTTTAATGAAGTTAACAATTCCGTGTCATTGTCGTATCTGACTGGCAACTGAAAATGTGTTAAGAAAGCAGTTGCTAAAGCATTGAAATTGTTGAATGAGCCACGTGGTAATTCAATATATGATTTTGCAGCTAAACCTATCAGTGTTCTCTGAAATAGTCATAATCGAATAGAATCATCAATCGAAGAGTTGGATGCGCACCAAAGGTTACCGATAAGTCATGACATGGTTTGAGGGGTCCTCTCTTGATTTCCCTTCAAATTTAGGGATATCACTGGGAAACTTATTTGGCATTGGAAACCAATATGGAAGATAATATATGGGATCATTCATTAGGCGCGACAAATCAGATAAATCCAAAGTTGTTATGAATGGCAACTGACGGTTAGGGTCTTCAGCAAATTGATAACCTTGCGGAATTATACCAGTACCAGGAGGAGGATATACAAGATATCCTAGAATAACCTGTGCGTTTGGGATTGGAATACCTCCTGGGTAACCAAGATTAGCCGGACCATATTGGGGTTGAGCCGGTATCTGATACGTGTAACCAGGGTACGGTTGATGCTGGTATACTGGATTTTGTGCTGCAGACCCATATTGATACTGCCCTTGATACGGTTGATAAACAAACTGAGGTTAGCTTGTTATAATTGTACTTGTACCAGGTGGTCTCATAGGCAACTGAATAGTAGTTTAGATTGTAGGTCCAGGTTGTGGTGTAGAGACTACAGGGATTTGTTGTGATACTTGAGGGGATGTAGAAATAGGGGCTACAAAAAATCCAAGAATAAGTGTGGTAGCTTGAACAAAAATTGGTGCAGCAGTTTGAGTTGGAGTTCTAGGTGTACTCGGACCAAGCTGCTGAACTGTACCATATGCAGGTACCTAAATTGTAGGTTGAATAGGTTGGACAGGTTGTTGGATTTGACTGTAACCATTGGCTGACCAAGTTGATAATAGGGTACTTGCACATTAGGTTGCAAATATTGTTGAACTTGAGATGGGTCCCACATCGTTTTTACTCCAAGATATGAAGGTCCATTGAAGGTTGTGTTGCATAAGAAGGACCATAACCAGGTTGATAATTTGGAACATATGCTTGATAATTAGCTGGATAATTCCCACCTCCTTGAAACAATTGTTGTTCCGGGTAAAAATGTGGCCCTAAAGGAGGTTGTTGTCCCTGGAAAGACGGTTGCCCTGGTGTAGGGTACTGTCCTTAAAGAGGTTGTGGACCCTGAGTTGGGTACTGCCCTTGAGGTTTTTATTACCCTGAGGTATGTACTGACCTTGAGGTTTCCCCCTAGGCGGTAAATTACTACCTTGAGGGACATGGTTAGGAATGTTTCTAGACATCATGTAAATGTGTTTCGCACTCAAATTTTCGGTATGTGATTCATTTGGACTAGATGATGGTATATGTTTGTTGGGAGAAGGAGCTGCTCCTAAGAAAGTACTAGAAAGAAACTGGTATCCTATTGGAACAGACGGAGCACCATACAAATATGATTCTAGTGATGCAGAAAACATGGATAACTCATCAGACATGTTTAATGAAGGTCTATAACCTCTTGGTATAGCGTAAAAAGGAATTCAGGGTGGCGAATAGTTTAGACCAGTATTGTGTAGAAAGTCTGTCAACTAAGAATACCAAAGATCTTGTTTGAAAGGACTATAGTAAATCGATTCACATGGCATAAGATCTAAAGAGTCCTGATTTGATGGAAGAACAACTTCTTCAGTGTCAGTAACTTCTTCAATACTAATGAGACCAAGAGGAACATTTTTAGTGATACGATACTTCACTCTCGATGAATCAGGATGATGAGGGGTTGGAGTAATGAACTCGAAAGCAGTCTCAAATATAGCAGGTTTAGTTTCTGGTTCAGAAATTTCAGGATCAGTAGCTGATAATTCACTAGTTGTAGAATTGAAACTCTTCTTGGAGTACTCTCTGTTGTTCGAGGTTGATCTACTTCATATTCAGGGTGAATAATTATTGATGTTTCTTCGTGTTCAGTTCATCCAGTCCCTGATGTTTGTCCTTTCTCAGATTTAAGTTTTTCTAACTAGCTTGTGTGTACTCAGGGGGTTTCCCCTGCATTCTACGTGATTTTCTAGGTAATTCAGCCACGATTAAAAATTTTAACACACGAAATCAAAGAAAATTTCAACGAAGTGTCCTAAAGTCTCTAAGGAAACAATCAAATTGATCACACGCCTACAAAATCTAAGAGATCAATCCACACACAAACAGTAGATTCCCGCACTAAAAACACTAGTTGGTGATGAAATCCAATGTCATAGAAATTTAATGCAGAAATGGTGGTTGGAACAGTTACCTTGACATCCTGCTTAATGAAACATTCCGGTGCAATTTTCTCCACTTAAACCATCTCGAAGTGAAGAGAACCCCCCGGAAAGTCCAAGTGAGTCTAGTCAACGTCTGCTGCAGGTACAGTGGGACCTTCCCTCCACCATCACCTTGGGAAATAATCCTAAATTTTATAACCACTAAGGTCACCAACGAGAACAAATATACCTGGGGGAACAGTCTACGATTCGATATACATGCAAGGGCAGAGTAACTAGCTCAATCCCCTTGAAGACTCCTTGATATAATCCAAGGTTTACCGACAACTGACCCCAGGCTCCTCGACAATGGTCTATCCGAGGTTTACTATTTTTAATACGTGCACATCTGCTATCTTTCCCAATGAGATAGGTATGATTACCTCACTGGTTCGGACATGATCTCGTGCTTGACTCTTTTAAGAAGAGCTTCCCAGAGCATACATGCTACAATTAGATTTTTCCTACCGCAAGATTGCTACTTGTTTGTTTTAACTGTCTTGGAACGTTAATTAAAACCTATTCCAAGACACTAGCCTAAGCTATGTGGGTGGAAAAGAGCCCTAGAAAATGTAAAAATATCTAGATTGATTTTAATTAAAGCGTTGTTTTTAATTTGGTTGTTTCTTAAGACAAAAGTTATGGAAGTGAAACTTTGATGATGTTTTATGACCCGACTCAAACATACGCTAAATGCATCTATGTGAGAGTGAAACTCTTTTCTTTTCATTGAAATCTATTTAAAGGAAATATTTGAGAGATTTAGATAACTTTCAAAACACCAATTCTTTCGCTTATAAACAAAAATCCTTGAAAAGAAGACGATTTCTTTGAGAACTCAATTTCATATGATGATCAATTACTCGTTCAAAATGAAATCCTTTTTCGATCAGATCAAAACATGACAAATCATTAAACAAACTCTTTGCAAAAAGAAAACCTTATCGAAAACTCCTAAAAACATAAAATTCAAAACTAAAAGAAAAAACTCCAAGTTTGAACTCTATTGAGAAAGTTTTTGAGGATGTTTCGCTTAGTTTGTGATCGAACCAAGAAATTTTTTTGCTTATCTCAGCAAAAAAAAAAACATCGAACAATGGTTTTAAGTGAAATTCAGGCCTTAGTAAGCTTAAGATGCTTCTAAATTTTCAAATGAAAATAAAACTCAATTTTCATCAAAGCAAGGGTTGTAACAAATTCAATGGCTCAGTAAGAAAACAATAGCATACCAGTAAGATAAAGTATATGATGGTTTCTAATATAGAGCAGCAAGAAAGTAGGGCAAACACTCGCTTGTAAAATGCAAATCAGATGAAAAACCACTCAGACACAAGAATTGTTGAAAGAAATTCACACATAAGACTTTGACAGTCAAGACAATCTGGGGCAAACACATAGAATTTGATAATATGACTCCTGAAAAGAGAATTCTTAATGTTTCAAAAATTTTCCACAAGTTCGTAGGTTTTAATGGAGAACAGTGCGGTACCGTACTATTCTGAACTAAAAACTGCGGAGGCCAGGAAAAATACAGAAAAAAATAAAAATTCAGATTTACTTTCCAGGGATTCTGGTAAGTTATCTACCCAACCCACTTTAAGACTAATCAAAATCGAAAAATCAACTTGAAAAATAAAGAGGAAAACTAAGTTTTATTCCCCAATGGAGTCACCATTTTGTTATGCGGATAAATCCTTCTTGCGGACAAGAACGATCTCCCTAGTATCCTAAGGATATCTAGAAACAAACAACCAAATGCAAACCATTTTCTCTAGAGAATTTGTGACTCAAAATTATGCAATGCTTGCCAAAATCTTCTATCCAGTCGCTCCAAAAGAGGTCACTTCAGCATGTGAAACCTGCGATCAAAGACAGATAAAAGGATTAAAAGCACCTGTAAGATATAATAATTGAGAAAACACTAATCTATCTCAGTGATCAGGGAATCCAAGAATTAAAATACTCAAATAGATACATGAACAATTCAATGAGAAAATGGAATCCATTTGTATTAACTTGTATAATAAGAAGTAACCTTACAACCTTTCGCCTTAATGTTATACAGGTTCTTTCGGGGTCCTAAACAATCATCCTCTCTCATATTGACAAGCCTTCTTCTCTCTGAACTAGCATAAATTTATGGACACGAGTGTGTGATCATTCTCATATAAAAAATGGCTGGTCTAGAGAGTATGCTCTCTTAAGAATTTCTTCAACAATTACAAGCTACCATCTCTACCCTTGAGACTGAAACATGAGCTCAATTTATAGGAAAATGGAGGTAGTTTCAGTTCCATGAAGAGGGGGATGGATTCCTCTCATGAAGGGATTTGAGCTCCATATACCAAGGGATAAACTCCATGAGTGAAGGGATAGAGCTTATGATTATAGGATAAAGCTCGAACTGAATGCGCTTCTAGAAGCTTCCAGTTGGGAGAATATTCGTCCAGCTGGGCTTCTAGAACTTACTTTTTCCTTTATTTGACTGTTTACGGGGGTCTGCAGGTTTTATAAGAAAAATGTGCATGATGTGCCGCAGGCTATAGAGAAAATATCTACGGATCCGTAGGCAAGGGATATATGAGCTCAAATTGTTGAGATTTGTTGATAGCCTCTTCCTCGATTTGAGAGAATGTGGAAGCAACATATTTTGAGAAATATGAGGTAAGGGATCTGAAAAATAAGCCAAGGAGAAGGTTTGCGTCTATGTGTACCTTGCACAGGCTACAATGTTTCCATCATTCATGGACATGGTCTGAGATATGTGTGGCTGATGTTTTTCAGAAATGGGTGAGTAGCTGCAATCATGAGTCTTGATGGATTGGGAGTTAGAAGAATGCGAGAAATGACCTGGCTAAAGAGTCAAAGGTCCCATGGGAACCAGAGGCCTCACCTATGTACCACTTTGCTTCAGGGCCTGTTAGAGTGCGTTGAAACAGTCATAGGTGAACAAAGTCATCTGTGATGTTGTTGGATGAGCACCAAAGGTGAAATTTCATTATGTGGTTTCTTGAATATTCCCCTTGTTGCCCTTCGGATTTTTGTATATCTAAAGGTAACATGGTTGGCATGGATGGCCAATTTTGACCATGTTAAATGGGGTCATTCATTAACTTGCTTAATTATGGGATATAAAAATAAGATAGAAATGATATTTTGGTGTTGTTCACCACCGAAAAACAATTTTGAACAACAATGTGCAAAGAAGTTCCTTGTGGGGAAGTGTGAGATGTGTTACCCTAGTGGCTACCATGTGGACTCCTCGGAGGGGTGGTGTGTGGGCTCCCCTAAGGGGTAGCTTGTGGACTCCCCTAAGGGGTGTTAAAAGGATTAATTTGAGGGGGAGGGGTCCCAATAAAAGTGGTATCAATAAAGGATGATCCAATCACAGTGGTTGTGTGATGTCTTCTACGCCAAAATGGCGAGAGACTTGGCACACCTCTCGGTAATAGGGGGAGGTTTTGGAAGCGCCTAGAGCGATGGGGTACCATGGGGTCCCCTATGGTGTCAAATGGAGTGTGTGTTACTTCTATGGTGAGGGGGGGATATGTATCAAAGCAAGTAAATCACATACATAAAACAAAGCGAAAAATAAATGGTTACTTTCCCTTTAAGTTATGTTATGTGATCAATCAAACAAAAAAAGGGTTTTTGTTTGTTTTGTGTATGATAAAATATCCTATGAAGACATATTCATCCTTGCGGAGATATATTTTGTTATGGGTACTAAGGCTATGTCCCTAAAGAACTAGCGAAACTTCCATTAGCCAAAAGAATCAACCAAGGTAATGAATGAGGCTTTAATGCTTCCTGCACCTACACATATAGGGAAACATGCCCTAAAATTGGCCACTAAGATACCTTCGTCCCACAGGGGTAGTTGATTCTTTAGCTTCTTGGTAATCAATCACCAGTATCGAGCACTATACAAGTTGGGTAGCCCCATATAGTACCACACACACTAGGACCTGATCCGACCCCCTTTGAATCGAGTCTATGATGTGCCCATATAGTCTTTTCCGTGGGATGATGAAGGATTTGAAGCACCGTGAAGGACAACTTCTATGTTTCAAAAATGTAACATGACCATGGAGGCTTACGGGATGCCTACCCCCAATGGTCCTAACTTGAACTATAAATTCTTTTGTAGCCCCTATGGGGAAATTTAGTTTGTTCAAGTTATGGTTGATTTTTAGGATTCATTCTTCACTTATGGTGTGATCATGTAAGCTAAAATAAACTAAATACAAAAGATCCTGAAACTGGATGCCCTTTGTACAAACCTTAGAGTAGCTTACTTGGTGGAGTGAAATGTGTGTGCAAGTGATAAAGTGGACATACAAAGTGTGTAAAGATGTGAATATGTGATGATCCTTTACAAAATCTCCTACTTACACTAAGTTGTGATTGTTCCTTGCATGAAAAGAAAAAATATGTGGATAGTTGGTCACTTACTTCCTTCCTATTAAACTATGTGTGCCTAAAAGGGAGATGGAAAAACCAAGTTCTTTAAGAAAGCTTTCAGATGCAAGCCCGAGACCGTCTGAGAGACACAAGGGAAGCATGGATTACTCCTTTTATTTAATAACACTTGAACATAGTCCCAATACTAATGAAGTTAAAAATGCTTTGGTTAGTAAAAAATATGTGTGGATTATGAGCCACTTACTCCTTTTCTAATTAAGTTATGTGCAAACTTGTGAAAAATAACAAAACAAATGTAAAAATATGTGTGGATTATGGCCACTTACTCTTCCCCTTAATTAAGATATGCGTGAAATGTGAATTTTTAAATTAAATGCTAAGTAACTACCCTGCTAATAGTTATTGGTAAAGAAACTAAGTGGAAATAAAATTTGCAGAGTTGAAGGCAATTCACTAAAGATTGTTTATCACCTAAGAAAGAAAAATTAAAACGATTTTTGAGATCTATGTAACCCATGTGGGTTATCCGCTACACAGGCACGTGAACCGCGCATCTTTCTGTGATAAAAGTCACACAACTGGCAAAAAAAATTAAGAAACTAACTTTTTAGACCGAAAACAAGTCCAAGGGGGCCTGAAAAAATTCCAGAGAACCAACAGAGGCACAATGGAGTGGAAATGCAGATATAAAGTGTTGGAAATATTGAGAGGGGGGTGAATCAATATTTCTTTTCAATTGTTATTATAACCAGTTAGATTCTACACAAAAATAGAGAAATGAATAATTTATTATAGAAAAAAGTATAATGATCATTTTACAAGTGAATGAGTACAATTATTGCCAAGCACCAACTTGGGCTTATATGAGCCTCCGATCTCCAGGGCTTCGACCCTAACTTCACCAAGGCACCAACCTTGAGTTTAGGAGCTCCTACTCTAGGGACACCAATCCCTCTTTGCCTTTTTTTTATTGGATGATTAATTCAGAGATTCTCCATGCATCAATCTGCACCAGACTCAAACAATCTACACTGCTGCACTTGAGCCACTATCTGAACTTTTATCTGAGCCATTGTCTGTACTTTTATCTGAGCCATTATATCTCAATGCTATCCTTGTAGCCTAGGCCTCAATTACTAATGAGTTCTCTCCACAGTTAAGACCCAGTCAACACTACAATCACAGTTAGTCTATCACAGATGCATGTAGGTACAAGACTGAGCTTGTAACCCTCTCCCTCAATCAAGTTCTCCACAAAAATGACTACAAGATTGTTTGAGGTGGAGATTGTGTCTAGGTGGAGACTTTTTTCACATATCTGAGCCTGTGGTGAGGTATTTTACCACAGCTATCAGTTTGAGGGAAGACTGCTACAGTTCTGAGCTTGAAACAGTCCTTTATACAAGCTAGAGACATTCCTTTATATATATCCGAGCTTGATACAGTTCTTCATACCCTGTTCACAGAATGTTTGTAAAGATCTGAGGCTCCTTCGACTGCAACCACACCGCTTCAAGGGATTAATCTCAGTCCAAGGCACCAAAATATAAGTCTGCACTCTTCAAAAGCTTCAAGCCCATGTATGAGGTATGTTAGTTTCCACAGAAAATTCCTAACCGAGTCACTGAAATCTGAGCTGATATGCACAAAGTCCGAGGTGAGTATTTCTCCATAGAAGCTTCCCTATTTGAATCAAATAAATAGATGACATATTCCGATACTAATACATAGAGATGGACCTGCGATGCTTATACCATAGCTTGTCACCACAATTAATGAGAGAAACAGATTAAAGTTTGGACTGTTCTTCTCCTTAAGAGTTCACGAGATGTGAACCTTTTTCCTTTTTCCAGTGATGTGTCTTTTCACTGAGTTGGATGCCCAAAATGGAGGTCCGAACATGTATTTATAGAGTTTTTTTTTGCTATCCAAGGTAGTGAATTTTTTTTTTTAATGGGACTAGTCATTTATAGGTGCAGAAATGGAGGTAGGGCAGAATGTCTTAGGGTTCTTTATGGTTTGATTCTCCATCATAGCCTTCTTTATCATAAGGTTACCATGCCATATTGATATGTGTCTTCATGTACTCCGCCATCATCCAGATGATCATCTAATCCTTAAGTATGGTCATTCATCATCATTCATCATCATCTAGCATCCTATTGCCATCAATGACAACCTAGATTAACAAAAAGTTCCTACAAAAACAATTGTTAGATCAAAGAGAGGCAACTAGTGAAGTCACAATCTTGTTATGGTGTTTTTATTGCTATGGAGTACCAAGGACACCTTCCTTGGATTTGGTTGTTACCTTCAAGGAACAAACAAGTAATTGGTTGTTGTTAGGTGACAAACGTAGATAAACAAAGCATTGAAAGTAATGGAAACAATGCATACATAAACATAAACTAAAAAAATACACTAGATAACACATAAACAATTCTTAATGAAGTAAACACATCAACAAAGTAATGGACAGGGGTTCCTTTTAATGACTGTTGAATGTAGAAGAGATACACTAGATGAATAAAAGACACTTGGAGAGAATTGTTTGAGCATTGGTGCTCAAAATTACTCAATAAGGAAGGCCATGCTCAATAGTGGGGAGGCCTTCATTCATTAAGTGGCAAGAAGAAGAAGAAGTACATGTAAAATTACATAAAGCACCCTCATACCTCCAAGATGGAAAGTGGCTAAAAAATGGAGAGCTCTGATGCAGAAACATATGTCACTGTTGAGTTCCTGTCGCCAAGAGGTGTAAAAATGACATAAATTTTGACCCAAACAGACACTCGCAAGTTCTGCACCCCAGGGAATCTTTCTCATGCCCCTCAAGATTCCCTGGGCATGGTTCCGCCCCCTACCCGCTCATGGTTCCGCTCCGCTGCTCAACTCTGCCTGCGCCCACTGCACAAATGATGCAATTTATATAGGGTTGGCGGTGGAGTGTTCAAAGACGGGGCCGATGGTGCGTTGGCAGCACCCACCGACGAAGTCATTGGAGAGGGCAGAGGGTCCGGGTTCAAACCCGACCCGACCCATCTTGGAAATATTTTGTTGCACATTTGTTATTTGGTTGATAGTTATGGTGTTGGGCCGCCGCATTGGGTGAGCCGGCCCTCCCTGGTGGCGCGGGTTCAAATCTCGCCGACCCATTTTGGCGGTCTTTAGGATAAATACGATGAACGGTGGGTGGGTCCGCTCCACGTGGCCCGACCCAACCAACGTTTTGTTATGCCATTATATATATGTTTGGGTTATATTGTGGGGTTCAGCGAGGGTCATGGCCCGCCAACCCAATACATATATTTTGATTTAATGATATGGAAACATGCGGGGGTGGCAACCCACCACCTCTATTTTTATATTATTTTTCACATTTTTAAACAAATTGTGCATTTTTGAATTTAACAAAAATAAGTGTTATTGGGCTTTTTAAAGAGGCCACAATTTTGCCCATTTTCGGGAGCTAAGTTCCATTCCGGTTGACAATGAATTTGTGGGACGCTTAAACCTGGCCCATTGCCCAACTTTAACCAAAACTTTCACTCACTCTAACTTCTCCATATGGGCTCGGGTTGGGGATCTATTCGCACCATCAGAATCAGGGCGACGAGTACTTCAATCTGAACCTGGTTAGGGAGCAATCTGACCACTTTGAATTTTGACCATTTCTGAGCCCTCTTAGTCTTTTGAGGGTTTCTGGAGCCACCTGGATCAACAACATTCTAGTGACAGGAAGGGAGGCTGATATTTCCAATAGAAGAGGCCGAAGTAGGTAGTGTGATTTTCAGTGCGAGTTATCCCGTCATCCCATGTGTGTTTTAGAGGCAACAATTTGAGATCCAATTTTCAGAGGTGATCTAAAGGAAGTGTGAGTTGTCTTGGTAAAAAGCACGAGGCAATGAGGTTGACAAAAAGTATTTTTGGAGGTAGAACAAGTTTCCCAGTAGTAGCGTTGCACAATCCAGTTAGCCAGTGTGAGTTGCAAGCAGAAGTGCAAGTTACCGCGAGGAGGCCGAGTTGATTTGCTGGAGGGAAAAGGGAATCCCCATTTATTTTTCCAGTGGAGATAAATTTGTCTAAAGCTTTGCTAATGAATAGGAAATAATTTATATTCTCTATTTTGAGGCACAAAATAATAATAAGACCCTTATCTGATGCACTAGTTTCCCTTCGAGGTTTTTCCAGGGACTATTATCCAAAAATAACTATGTCAAATTTATTATTTGTGCGTGCATTATTTTCTCAATTCTTGCATTTTATTTTTTGCAAAGTTTTTATTTGTGAAGATTGCAATAGTGGGTTATTTTTTATTTGTTGTAAATTAATTTACATAAGACAAATAAACTACATAAGTTAGGATAAAAATATCCAGTTACTACAATCATGGAAATTTCACATTCCCCAACGTATTTCCAATTCCTTCTAAAACTTGGTGGTTCTAGGCCAGCAAAGGGAGGTTGTGAAGTCTCACCGACATCTTCGAAAACACCATTATTGTAGTATCAAAAGCTGTAAACCAAGGAGTTATGAAAAGACTCGCCCTTCCCCAAAGCCATGGTCCCTCGTTTAAAACAAAATCCAGGTCCCCTTGATTATAAAACTGAACCACGAAAAACCCCTTCGCACACAAGGAGATAATGCATTTCTTGGTCCAATTAGTGAAGACCCACTAATGTAGTTCTTTAGACTTGGGCCAAAAGATTGTTAAATTTGTAGATAAGAGTTCTAGATTGAAGAACTGTGAATAAACCACCTACTTTTGGAAATTTTATTGACATATCTGGTGCATTTTCCATATGTTCGACCAAATAATGGCTTGGAATTGGCAAATTTGGAGATTGCCTATCTATTGTATCAACAATGGATATTCCACTAGAAAACTCATCACAACAATCTGATAATATTATATTAGAAATTTGAAAATTCTACACTATTATAGTTTATTTAACTTCAAGATTTTATATTTCATTGTAATTAGTGCATGCATGCCAATGTAAATTATGCAGAAAAAATAGAGAACGATAAAATAAGCTCATAGGCACACCTAAGACACAAAATATGCTCTGGGAAATCCTTTCCGGAGAAAATCCAATTGGAAGGTGAGGTTCCTTCACACTCTTTCTCTGTCTGGAAATATGACTGCAGGTACAAAGAAGTAAGGCCTGTGGTCCATGGATTGCTACAGTGCACAAATTCTTTCTGTGTGCTCTACCTCCTATCCCTCTTGGATATCTTTGCTCAACTATGGAATATTTGATAAGTATCCTCCATATCTAGTTTTCATTTATGCAAAATATACTTCTGATTGTAAAATGGGAGGGGCTAGATCTGAGATCTGGGCTGAAAATGGATTAAAACCCCTCCCTTCCTCGCCCCTCTTCCTATATTGAGACATTTTATAGCCGCCGTGAGGGAATAGGGATTGCATAGAGCTCTTGCACACGTTTGTGTCATTTGGATCCATTGCAAAAACTTCTCGTGATAAAAAAAACAACAGATTGCAGATCAATGTCTATTGTGTGGATCTGAAAACACAAAATCACCTTCATCTCCCTAGCTGCGTCGAGCTGCTGCATCCACTAGGGTATGTGCGTTCAATCTATTTTTAATTTGATTATGTTCACAGGTCTCCTAGAGGATCCCACAAACACCTGAAGCCTAAGATGCCCAACTCAAAATTTGGTTATAATCTCCCTGATGCCTGTCGTCAACGATGTTCAAGCTTACCACAATGTTGCTCAAAATCCCTACTCCTCTTTGGATCGCCATCACTCCTTCATATATATATATATATATATATATATATATATAATTTTTTAAATTCATTGCAATTTAGTTTCATTGTTTTTTTTTTTTAGTTTTCAAATTACCTTAAATTTTTCATTTTAATTAATTTGTATTGATTTAAAATAATGGTCTGGAAAATACACGTTATTTTTACATGCACACACACAACGGTGGAAGAGAAGGCCCCTCATATTTTTTTTAAGGGTGTTTTTCATGATTTTGTATACATTAATGATGATTTTATAAACCATAGCTAACCAATATTGTAATTCTAGTGCCTCATTGAAATGGATCAAGTTGTCTTGCGCTGAGATCTCAAATACTTTTTAGCTTTTTAAAAGAATTGCTCTTGCTAGAATTACTTTTTGATTTAGGTGTGGATTTTTAAAGCCTTTATAGTAATGATATTTGGTTTATAATGCCATGTTTGAAAAATGTTGAAATTTTAAGATTTTTTTTTGTACTCATGATATTTGGTTTTAATGCATGGTTGAAAATTTTTAGAATTTTAAGGATTTTTGGGGTCATGCTATTTGATATTTAACGCCATGATTGAAATTTGTTGGATTTTGAGGTTTTCCGTGATAATAAATTTGGTTTTTAACGCCATGGTTAAAAAATGTTGGAATTTTAACCCTAAAAAAAGGGTGATGCAACATCACCGTTTTTTTATTTCAGCGTGTTTTATCACATTTTTTGCGCAAAAACATGGGTTTTTTGGGGTAGAGTTCTTTGTTTTGAGATTATAGTTCTTGT
Source organism: Pinus albicaulis (assembly GCA_034641835.2). NCBI lineage: Eukaryota > Viridiplantae > Streptophyta > Pinopsida > Pinales > Pinaceae > Pinus > Pinus albicaulis. Next base: position 45,161,577 of record CM076569.1, on the reverse strand, counting down.
TAAGTTGGTAATATTGTTGAAGGTAGAGGATAAATTTCCTAACCCGATTCATTAAAAGGTTTTGGGGGCTAAAAGCCTCCCAAAATTGGGTGTTGTGGTCCAATTTGGATCATTATATTATTTGTCATCCATCTTGGTGCTTTTAGAGTGGAAAAATGGGAGGAATCAATCACAAGACCATTTTATCGATGGGTCCCAATTCTGTGAATTGGGGTTTTAAACCTTCTAGATGCAGTTTGAGGCATTTCCTTGAATTTTCTGGGGTTCAAAAACTCTCACTTGTGCAAGACTTTTGGTGGTATTCAGCACTTACATGCCTTTCCAACAACGTAAGAAAAACCTCAAACCGAGTCTGAATGCAAAGGTTATTCCACTTAAAAGTTGGCCTTCCTATTTTAATCACCATGATTCGAGAGGATGCCACATCAACCCCATTACCCATGGAAAAGTGGTTAGCCACATGAATATGATGAAGAAGACTATAAAAGAGTTGAGTTGTAACTCATATTGAGGGTTGAACGGGTCAAATTTAACCCATAGTTGGCTATTGGGTTGTGTTATAACTATGCCACTAGGAGTAAAAGGGGTTTGATTCTATTCTAGTGCATTTTGATCCATGGTTGAGCATAGTAGATGAGAGTAGATAGAGAGAGGAAAAAATAAAGAGGGTTTGTGTTCTATAAGAGCTAATCGACCATAGTTCTCACTCCTTTGTATTTATACCCGTTTTCATTCAATGGTGAATGTGAAAAATATGAAACTTTACAAACCTTCCATGCCAGATCAAAAAGAGCAACAAGTCCTACCATTTGTAGAGGTTTTGGCACCATATATGTAGGAAATATCCAGTTACTACAATCATGGAAATTTCACATTCCCCAATGTATTTCCAATTCCTTCTAAAACTTAGTGGTTCTAGGCAGGCAAAGTGAGGTTGTGAAGTCTCACCGACATCTTCGAAAACACCATTATTGTAGTATCAAAAGCTGGAAACCATGGAATTATGAAAAGACTCGCCCTTCCCCAAAACCATGGTCCCTCGTTTAAAACAAAATCCAGGTCCTCTTGATTATAAAACTGAACCATGAAAAACCCCTTCGCACACAAGGAGATAATGCATTTCTTGGTCCAATTAGTGAAGACCCACTGATGTAGTTCTTTAGAATTGGGCCAAAAGATTGTTAAATCTGCAGATAAGAGTTCTAGATTGAAGAACTATGAATAAACCACTTACTTTTGGAAATTTTACTAACATATTTGATGCATTTTCCATATGTTCAACCAAATAATGGCTTGGAATTGACAAATTTGAAGATTGCCTATCTATTGTATCAACATTCCCTTTCACGACTAATCCGTAAACTGTCATGGATATTCCACTGGAAAACTCATCACAACAATATGATAATATTATATTAGAAATTTGAAAATTCTACACTATTATAGTTGATTTAACTTCAACATTTTATATTTCACTGTAATTAGTGCATGCATGCCAATGTAAATTATGCAAAAAAAAATAGAGAACGACAAAATAAGCTCATAGACACACATAAGACACAAAATATGCTCTGGGAAATCCTTTCCGGAGAAAATCCAGTTGGAAGGTGAGGTTCCTTCACATTTTATAGCCGCTGTGAGGGAATAGGAATTGCATAGTGCTCTTGCACGCATTTGTGTCATCTAGATCCATTGCAAAAACTTCTCGTGATAAAAAAAAACAACAGATTGCAGATCAATGTCTGTTGTGTGGATCTGAAAACACAAAATCACCTTGATCTCCCTAGCTGCGTCGAGCTGCTGCATCCACTAGGGCATGTGCATTCAATCTATTTTTAATTTGATTATGTTCACAGGTCTCTTAGAGGATCCCACAAACACCTGAAGCCTAAGATGCCCAACTCAAAATTTGGTAACAATCTCCATGATGCTTGTCGTCAACGATGTTCAAGCTTACCACAATGTTGCTCAAAATCCCTACTCCTCTCTGGATCGCCATTATATATATATATATATATATATTTTTTTTTTTTTTTAATTCATTGCATTTTAGTTTCATTGTGATTTTTATTTTTATTATTTTTTTAATTACCCTAAATTTTTCGTTTCAATTAATTTTTATTGATTTAAAATAATGGTTTGGGAAATACTCATTATTTTTACACACATACATATATAATTATTATTATTATTTTTTTAATGCAACCTCATATTTTTTAAGGGCGTTTTTCATGATTTTGTGTACATTAATGATGATTTTATAAACCATAGTTAACCAATATTATAATTCTAGTGCCTCATTGAAATGGATCAAGTTGTCTTGCGCTGAGATCTCAAAAGAGTTATACTTTTTAGCTTTTTAAAAGAATTGCTCTTGGTAGAATTACTTTTTGATTTAGGTGTGGATTTTTAAAGCCTTTATAGTAATGATATTTGGTCTATAATGCCATGTTTGAAAAATGTTGAAATTTTAAGATTTTTTTTGTACTCATGATATTTGGTTTTAATTGCATGGTTGAAAAATGTTAGAATTTTAAGGATTTTTGGGGTCATGCTATTCGATCTTTAACGCCATAGTTGAAATTTGTTGGATTTTGAGGTTTTCTATGATAATGAATTTGGTTTTTAATGCCATGGTTAAAAAATGTTGGAATTTTAACCCTAAAAAAGGGTGATGCAACATCACTGATTTTTTATTTCAGGGTGTTTTATCACATTTTTTGCGCAAAAACATGGGTTTTTTTGGGGTAGAGTTCTCTGTTTTGAGATTATAGTTCTTGTTAAGTTGGTAACATTGTTGAAGGTAGAGGATAAATTTCCTAACTTGATTCATTAAAAGGTTTTGGGGGCTAAAAGCCTCCCAAAATTGGGTGTTGTGGTCCAATTTGGATCATTATATTATTTGTCATCCATCTTGATGCTTTTAGAGTGGAAAAATGGGAGGAATCAAATCACAGGACCATTTTATCGATGAGTCCCAATTCTGTGAATTGGGGTTTTAAACCTTCTAGATGCAGTTTGAGGCATTTCCTGGAATTTTCTAGGATTAAAAAACTGTCACCTATGCAAGACTTTTGGTGCTATTCAGCACTTACTTGCCTTTCCAACAATGTAAGAAAAACCTCAAACCAAGTCTGAATGCAAAGGTTATTCCACTTGGAAGTTAGCCTTCCTATTTTGACCACCATGATTCGAGAGGATGCCACATCAACCCCATTACTCATGGAAAAGTGGCTAGCCACATGACTATGATGAAGAAGACTATAAAAGAGTTGAGTTGTAACTCATATTGAGGGTTGAATGGGTCAAATTTAACCCTTAGTTGACTATTGGGTTGTGTTATAACTATGCCACTAGGAGTAAAAGGGGTTTGATTCTATTCTAGTGCATTTTGATCCATAGTTGAGCATAGTAGTTGAGAGTAGATAGAGAGAGGAAAAAATAAAGAGGGTTTGTGTTCTATAAGAGCTAATCGGCCATAGTTCTCACTCCTTTGTATTTATACCAGTTTTCATTCAATGGTGAAAGTGAAAAATATGAAACTTTACGAACCTTCCATGCCAGATCAAGAAGAGGAACAAGTCCTACCATTTGTAGAGGTTTTGGCACCATATGTGTAGGCCGAGTTGATAGAGGATACAATTTTGCAAAACAGGTCAAGAACTACAAGTAGGGTAGCATGACCTTTGGTAGATTGGGTTGAAAGGACAACTTCCACACAAGGATAAATAATACTCTAGGGAGAAGGTAGAGGGAAAATTTCCTCACCTCATTCAGTAAACGATTTTGGGGACTAAAAGCCTCCCAAAATGGGGAGGTGTGATTCAAATCGAATCATTACATTATTTTTCATCCATCTTGATGCCTTTCGAGTGGAAAAATGAGAAGAATAAACTCACAGGACCATTTTAATCAGTGGGCCCGAATTTGGTGAATTAGGGTATTAAACCTTTCAGAGGCAGTTTGAGGCATTTCCTAAAGTTTTTTGGGGTTCAAAAACTCTTGCTTATGTAATACCTCTAACATTCCAACAATGCAAGAAAAGACCTCACACCAAGTATGTATGCAAAAGTTATGCCACTTGGAAGTTGATCTTCCTATTTTGACCACCATGATTCGAGAGAATGCCACATCAACCCCATTACTCATAGAAAAAGGGCTAGTCACATGACCATAATGAAGAAGACCTTAGAAAATTTGACTTGTAACTCATGTTGAGGGTCGAATGGATCAAATTTAACCCCTAGTTGACTACCGAGATGTGTTATAACTAGACCACTAAGAGTAGAAGGGGTTTGATTCTATTCTTGTGCATTTATGATCTGTAGTGGAGTAGAGTAGATGAGAGTGGAAAAAGAGAGGGTAAAATAGAGAGAGTTTGTATTATGTAGCAACCCATGAGCCATAGGTCTACTCCTTTGTATTTACACCATTTTCTATTTAGAGAAAGAGAGAGCAAAGTAACCTCACCTTTCAGTTGGTTTTTCTCTTGAAAGTGTTTCCCGTACCATATCATGGTGTCTCATGGTTTGTGAGTGATTGTTTTTATATTTTCTCTTTTTTTTTGTTGCATTTTTATATTTCATATGTATAGATAGAACATGATAACTTATTAATCCATAAATCTAAATAAAAATTAACCCTCATAGTATAGATTTTGGATTTCAATAAATTTTATTAGATCAGTTTGTGACGCATTGTCCAATAAAATATCCACGACAATTTATGGATATAAAATAAATTAATCTCCTCTAGATAATGGCCCAACATATAAATTGAAAAATAAAATTGTGTTATAACACCTTCTACAAATCACTATTATAAATCCCATTAAAGATATGAAAACAATTGAATAACACAAGTGAGAAAGAAAGGTGCCATTACATTACCAAATAAGCATTTTCATTATTAAGATTAAGATTGGTGTAATTAAATATTTTGATGAATTTAAGAATAAAACTTTGGAAACTCCTTGTTAATTAATACATGCCATCCCTTTCTAGCCATTTCTCCAGTGTTGACTTGTTTTCATACCCTTATGTGGCCGTTGATCCATTGTTTGCTTATTTCTCTATCGCAGCATTAAATCTCCCATGTATGTTTTTTTTCAAAAACCACAAGAATTAGTAACTAAACAAAGATGGGGATGAAACCCATTAATGGCTACCCTAACTCCAATACTAAATGCAATATAACCCACAAGTTACCTATATTAATATCTCGTAACTCGACTATAGTGATCACTTATAAAATGTCCTTATGGAAATCTTTATCAATAATATCAATAATAGTGCCTAATCTTTTAGTCTCACCAATTTAAACAACTTTTTTACTTTCCAATTTGAAATCTACTCCCGTAAATCGAACCAAGAACCCATGAAGTTAAATCTCCAATGAACATGATGGAGAAAGAGGGCTTTGTGAATGGCCGCGATTAAGGACACAAGCCCTTAGGAATGGGAGTCTGGGACCATTTTGGGACAAAATTGATATAAATCCCAAAGAGAAGAAGTTAAAGGCAAAAAGGTCACGTGACCCTCCAAAGCGGTTTTAAAGGTTTTCTCGCTATAAAAGTAGAAGTGAGGACGAGTTTACCGTGTATCGCCGGTTGAGAAACTGGATGACCTGCTGGTCCTAACGTAGAAGAGGCAAACGCATACCCTAAGCTCTTTCTCTTTTTGCCGTTGCTGCTGCTGTCTGCTCTGTTCTGCGAATTGGCCTCCCGAACCATTTCTGGTATTCGATCTCAGGTCTGTTTTCCATTCTCTGCACATTTTCCTTTAAATCAACTTTTGTTTATTTATCTACGTTTTTTAATGGCTTTTTGTATACAAGTGTTTGGCGGCGGCGCTTCGGTTTTCTGCAGCAGAGTAGAGTGGAGGGTGGGATTTTCTTGGAGAGAAAAAAATGCTTATTTTACGGTTTTGTTTATGCGCAGCTTGTGTTAAATCTTAATCATGTCCGGAGCGGTAGCAGACGCAACTTTGTTCGACGCTCGTCAGTATGACGCCAAGATGAAGGAAATGTACCTGCTTTCGCCCTTCCTTCTTTGCTTATTTCGATGGGTTAATGATGAATATATTTCTTTCCAGTTACTTTCTATTTTTATTTTTCTTTTGCTATCTTGATTTTGATTTTTTGGAACCGCGCAGACTTTCAACAGAAGGAGACGAGCTCTTTGCAAGCTACGATGAAGTTCACGAAAGCTTCGATGAAATGGGCCTACACGAGAATCTTCTTAGAGGCATCTACGCCTATGGTACATTCTACATTCTAGGGTTTTTCGTCCATTCTTTGACGTGTCTTGTGTATTTTTTTTTTTTTTTTTTGGGTTAAACCAATGGTTTAATCAAGGTTTTACCGTTGAAATGCACTTTTAATCGGTTTTAGGTTTTGAGAAGCCGTCTGCAATTCAGCAGAGGGGAATAGTGCCATTCTGCAAGGGTCTAGATGTGATACAGCAGGCCCAGTCTGGAACTGGCAAGACAGCGACTTTCTGTTCCGGAATTCTGCAGCAACTCGACTATGGCTTGCTGGAATGCCAGGCTTTGGTTCTCGCCCCCACCCGAGAACTTGCACAGCAAATCGAAAAGGTCATGCGCGCTCTCGGGGATTACTTGCAGGTTAAAGTTCATGCCTGCGTAGGTGGAACCAGTGTTCGTGATGATCAGCGTATACTCATGAGTGGAGTTCATGTTGTTGTTGGAACCCCAGGCCGTGTGTTTGACATGTTACGCAGGCACTCTCTTCGCCCCGATTACATCAAGATGTTTGTGTTAGATGAAGCCGATGAAATGCTTTCCAGGGGTTTCAAGGACCAGGTATCTATCTATACATTAGTCGACCAAATTGTCTTCATATATAGTTTTTGTCCACCAGGAAAACCTTATGTTTATGATCGTGTTTTAATTTCTCTTGAAACCTTCATGTCCATAAGATCTCTTCTCATGGAATCAAAACTTAAAAATCTGATTTAATAACTTAATCGGAATGTAGTTAGACACTTTCCTTGTTTATTTCTGATGGGTGCGTGCCTGTACTAGTGTTTAATTTTTCTTCTGGACGGTGCCGTTTCATATAATTTATTGACTGTCTCAAAACTATGTAGGTCTATCTGTTATTCAATCAGTCACAATGTTCGAGTCTTACTGCAATCTAGTTTTTATTGGTCCTGTATTTAGATATAATGATTCATAGTTGCTGATAATTTGCTTGTGAAGATGTTGTGGGCCCGGGGTTAAATATCCAGTTATAAAATTTCCGAATCATTTTTTTGTTTAATATGCAAGGCTTTTCCTGTTTGTTTCTGCCGGGTATGCCATTAACGGTGTTTCCTTTTTCCTTTTGTGTTTTCTTTGGTTGTTTATGTTCTTTTATATTTCAATGAAGAGGCTTAAACCACATTTACAACCGAGTTTCAGCCACTGGCCTTACTTTAATAAACGGTTCACGTCCCATCTTATAGCAATTACAAGAAACTATAGTACAATGTGATCAACACACCAAATCAGCAGGCTGATAGATTTACGTTTCCCCGATATCTTTTGGTATATAAATTTGGGTACAATCTGATGTTCGTCTCAAAACTCTCTATGATAATGTCTCTGGATCTTGCTGCAAACTATTGTGTACTGGTTACTACCTTGTTTGGGTATTGCTTAATTAATCAAGTTGCCTCTTGGCACTTATCACAGTGAGTTTCCAATATAAAGTACAATGTGATCAGCACAGCAGTCAGCCATCTGATAGATTCACGTCCTCCCTAATATATCTGGATGTAGCTTGATTTGAACTGGTCTGCCGTCTCCTAGATTCATGCCTCCCCAATATACATGGGTGTATCTAGATGTTTGCCTCAAAACTCAATAAGGTGTTTTTTAGCTATATTTATTCTCATGTGTAGAGGTTCATTTCATTGCATTAAACTAATCCTTAAATTTCATTCAGAGTTTTAGAGTAGCATGGTATTTGTTTCAAGGTCTTTGTTAAACTGACTCTTCTTTTGAGTCTTTAGGGAAGTAGCATGTTAGGTCCTTCCCTTATAGAGATAATGTCCAAAAGCTCAAGTGCCTGGTGATCTCTAAATATTTCTTCCTAGTGTTTGAAATTGGTGTTTTCACATCGGAGTGTTGTATTTGAAAGTGTTGTTTTCACATCCTCAAGTGTTGTGGAACTATGTTCGATACACCAGTCAGCCATCTGCTAGATTCATGCCTCCCGAGTCCACAGTATCTCTTGGATTATATATCTGGGTATATTGTTGTTTTATTTTAAAACTCTACTGCACTTCTGCCATTCTGCATTCTAACTGTACTGGTTTCTATCTCAGTTAATTATTTGGAAATTGCATGGGCCATTATTGAATATGTATATTTTCTTGCCTACAAAGACTTGTTGCTTGGATTTGGTTTCTTGCTTATTTGGTTTTACATGGCTTCATTAATTGTTTTTTAAGAGTGGGATATTATTGACCTCATAGATCTTACTTTATATTTACGTTTCTAAATGAATTTCATTACATTTATATGAAAGTGTTCCCTATTTACAATGTTAGAGAAATATGGCCTAGACTATGCCTTGGAAATCTAGGTTGAATTGTCTGCTTGTTTCCTATGAAATTGATTTGCATTGGTTAGTATTCAAGCTTCCTCATGTTCTTTGATGCAATTGTCTGAACTTTTTGTCTTTTCAGATCTATGATATTTTTCAGCTACTCCCTTCAAAGATTCAGGTGGGTGTTTTCTCTGCTACAATGCCTCCTGAAGCTCTTGAGATCACCAGGAAATTCATGTCTAAGCCTGTGAGGATTCTAGTGAAGAGGGATGAGTTGACACTTGAGGGTATCAAGCAGTTCTATGTCAATGTTGAAAAAGAGGATTGGAAACTTGATACATTGTGTGATCTGTATGAGACCCTGGCAATCACACAAAGTGTTATTTTTGTTAACACCAGGCGAAAGGTTGATTGGCTGACGGACAAGATGAGAGCTCGTGATCACACTGTCTCTGCTACTCATGGGGACATGGATCAAAACACCAGGGATATCATTATGAGGGAATTTCGATCTGGATCCTCACGTGTCCTGATTACAACTGATCTGCTGGCACGTGGTATTGATGTGCAACAAGTCTCACTGGTCATCAACTATGACCTTCCTACCCAGCCAGAAAACTACCTCCATAGAATTGGTCGTAGTGGCAGGTTTGGAAGGAAGGGTGTGGCAATAAACTTTGTTACAAGAGATGATGAGAGAATGCTGCAAGACATTCAGAGGTTCTACAATGTGGTTGTTGAGGAGCTTCCTTCTAATGTTGCTGATCTACTTTGAGGTCTTGTTAGAAAGTTCTCGAGAGACATTCAAATTATCATTTTTATTTTTATTGTCAGACAATTCTTTATCTTGGCTCAAAATAGGTGACATGTTTTGAGTAGTTATCTTTTTTGGGGCCCATAAATTTGAGATTTTTTAGTATTGGAGTAAGAGTTGGGTTGTTTACCCAGATAAGGACTATTCAAGTTTTTGTCTGTTGGTCATTTGACATAAAAAATTCTCATGTGATACAGACAACAACAATTTTTTGATGTTTGTGAGTTGTCTGTATTGTTTGATTTATTCCATTGTTGAACCTTTGTATGAGATGCACTCCTTGGAAATTTTGTACTACTTAGATTAATTGTGATACCAATTGTTACATGCAAAATATGATGCAATATTTTTCTGAATGTGCAATCTGGAAAGTAAGCTGCAATTTAGTTATTTTAGCACTAAATCAAAATGATGCTGGTTTTTGAATATAATATGATGAGTTTTGTTAGTAGAGACGAGGTTTATTTTATGATGCAAGATTTATTTTGTTTGTAAAATCTTCAATCTGGTAATTTCAGCACTAAAGTAAATCATCCTTTCCACACTGCCTTACAGTTTGAATATGACATCATGGTTTTTGTCAGTATTGGATTTCCCAACACAATTTCTATAGAAGCAATTTGACACTTTTTAATAGTTCTGGTAAATTGACAGTTCGGTTTATAACATACAAGCAACATGGACCATATTCTTATTGCTTGTTGGCATTGCTCTATCATTGAATGTTTGATGAATTTGTTATTTTTAATGCTGAAGGCATTTTATCATGAGATCTCTATGTTGTGATTGGATGCTATCTGTGCTCAAGTCTGGCCAAATTTGTATATGATTGTCTGGCAGCATTTCCATTCATCTGTCAAACCAGGATCTTCTGTCACTTCAAACTGCCTGCCACTTGTGTAATGGTACTACCTGAAGGTTTCTTGCATTTACTACCACATTCTTTTGAACAAGTTCGATTCAATTGTTTGTGGCAGTGTTGGTAACATGTCATGTCCGTATTCTTTGTGAAGTTAGGGTATTGGTTGGTCTTCCTATGGCTTACGGATAGTGTCAGATCTGCATTGTTATTTTCGTAGATATCTCCCATTTCTCTAGGATATGAATAATATATCATTTCACTTTCTTTGTTGTACTTATAGTTGGGTTTTTTTATCATGTCATTTTATTTGTTTTACTTGTGTCGGGGTTTCTTCATTAAATCATCTTATAGTTTCTCTACTGACCTAAAATTTTAGTGATGGTGATTTCCGAATTGCATAAGTCATAACGGCTTGTGGATATTAGATCTACATTATTATTTTGCGGAAGTTATTTTGCTGGAGAATGTATTGTAGATGGCTCCCATTTTTCTAGGGTGTCCGACCTTTCTATTTCTTACTGCTTTTATGCTGTCGAATCAGAGTTTGAATTTTGGTTCCTTTTTAATGATCACAGGGTTCCAATTCATGTAAGAATTCAATATCACTGTATATTGTTGTTAAGGTTCAAATTAATTGAATAATTCAGTGGCATTTTAGTCCAGCGTTATTTGTGATTATATTTTAGGATGTTATTTTTCTGTGCTCTGCACTTTCACAATATCAAATATTTTTTGCGCAATTAATACATACGATAATGTATTCAGATTGTTTTTCTTTGTTGAACCCATGTGTATGACCATTTTTATGTGTGCCCATCGTTTTCTGTTATTGACAGCAGCAACCGTCACCACAACAGCAACTGTCACCATCTCTAATCTAGTTCATCTTATTGCTTCCTCATTTAACTTTTTCCACTTAAGTGGTATATGCATGGCAGTGGGAATCCTTTCACTTCTTCATCTAAAACAGTAAATTTGGGCATTGGGAAGTATCTCAGGTTTTTTGGCACAGGCCTTGTATTTCCAAATAATTTACTTTAAATACTCGAAATCATTTAGTAGTTTTAACTACCAGTGAAACCTTCATTTTATCTGGTGAAGAGCACATTTTTAGTTATAATATTTCCTTAATGATACACTCAGTCATTAGTGACTGAAAGATTCTCTCCAATAAACAGTGTTCAATGAAAACCAGAAATAGAGTTATCTTCAAGCAAATGAAACTTGTTTGGAGTATATTGTGACATAACCTCTAATCTAAAAAGTCTATATGATTCAAAAAGGAGTTTGGGAAATGCTTGTTTCATACATTCTATAAAAGTGGAGCCATGTCTATGAAATCAAAAGTGTGATTTTATGTTTTGAGTATGTCATAGTTAAATTATCCATTCTATTGGTGTTCCTATGCACCTTTGAAGGGAAATGCCAGCTATCTATATAATCGATTGAATTTACGAGGATATAACTGGTGCATAAATCATTCATTGTTATGAGACTACATGCTAAATCTTATTGTTTGAAGGTTAAGAAAATTTGAAGGGCATTGGTGGTGGTAAATCCCACTTTTGGGGTCTTCAGTGGGGTTTTGACTGTAATGTAGATATGTATTTGAGTTTAGTAGCTAGGGTTTTGTTTGAAAGGCATTGGAGTTTGAAACACTTTGTAAAATATGTAAGGAGAATGTTGTGCTTTTTTCTCTCCATCCCGTAAGAAAATCTTATGATTCTCAATCTTGTCAAATTTTGACCCCCTGAGCAGTAACAATAAATACACAACACCAAGGTCTGTCATTACAAATTGTGACAGCTCACCAATGAAATGATACAGATACTATCTGAAGACCTGGAAGTGGGATCTTTCACAGTGCCATTGCAATTTAATTGACATATCTTTCCTTTTGCAATATTGTCTGCACAACTGTTGAAGTTCATTCCTTAATCATGTCATTTATGTACTTGACCTTTGCATCACGGAAGCTATATTGTGTTGCTTCCACTTTCAATTGATAGTGTTACTACAAAGATTAAACATACAACGTGTGGTAAATTTTTTCTATACACATCAGATGCTTAATCCATGTCAATGTATTTTAACTACTTTGCTTGTTGGTGGAGACTATGTGTTTCTCATGTATACATGAAAATCTTCTTCATAGGGGCTTGAAGTTGATCTAGATTTTTAACGCTCACTGTTCATCTCATGCTTGGGCTTGTACACACAATCTGTACATTAAGATTTCCACTAGATTGTGATATAAGACTTTTACCTTCTCACTGTTCATCCCATGCTTGGGCTTCTGAACACCAATCTGTAGATTAAGCTTTCCACTATACTGTGATATAGGACTTTACATTTCTTGTATTATGATATAGGACTTTACCTTTCTTGTCTTGTGTTATAAGACTTACCTTTCTTATCTGTAAATGTATTCTAACAAATTTGGTTGTGGTGGTGATCATCATACTTAAAACTTCTAGCTTGATGTTGTTGAGCTCAAGATTGACAATACTCCCATTATTTATGTTATGTAAGAGCTTTGTATACCATACATGGAGCTCTTGACCATATTATAACATGAGACTTATTACCTTCTTCTGGTTCATTATGATCTCACTTGCCTCACCCAAGTTTCGTAGTTCTTAGTTTCGGGCGTACTTTTTCGTTCTTAGTTTCTGCCGTACTTTTTCAAAATCTTTTCATAATATATGTAATGTAAAAAAGATCTAAGAACTTATCCCTGCCCAGCAGTGATCATAATTTTATGTCAAAAGTTTTTTTATTAGTGTGGCATCTTTTAATAAAATTGAACTTTTTAACTTTCTATTAATTTTGATTTGCAAAAAATCCAGAGCAGCATCACAACTTCCTGGACTTATGAAAAATCTTCTCAAGTTGTTTATTAACATTTACATGTTTCATGATCAAGTTTATAAAAAATTGTCCCAATGATTTGGGAAAAGAAACCAAAGAGGTTCTTCGCTGGCGCTTGAAGGGAGGGGCGAGAAGGCAATTGGCAAACCCATCCCAACGCGGCGTTGCTTTTAGAGGCGGCAGGTTCTTTTGCTGTCTATTAGATATATAAACAGTACATTCCATAATCATCAAAACCATATGGCTGGCAGCAATGAGACATATCATCCAAGCATCTATCCATCCTTTAGATAGTAATGAGCTTAAACAAAGTAATCAACATATGAAGAGTAAAAACATAAATTCACTTCACATAGTTTGGGAACGAGAAATAAAAATTAGTATGACAGCATTTCGAAACAGAATCGACATTCTGTTTAGCCCCTATAAAAACATGATTGATACTGTTGGAAAACATAAGATGTTTCCAATAGTTCCCAGGCTTTCTTGCAGTCGTATTTGCATCATGATAAATCTGCAAAATAATTCAAAAATATATTTCGACAGGCTTGCTTGATGCAGCACTCCGGAAGATCTACATAGACAGGCTCCCCTGATGCAGCACTCCAGAAGATCTCATTTATTGAATCATGGGATAGGGATTTCAGATGCCCATATTTTTTGTCCATCTCTGAATTGAGAAACCTGCAATAACCCAAAATTCATGCTGAGACCCTTTTTTGAAAGTCCATCTGCTCTGGTATTATTTTCTCTGTATATGTGAAATAAGGGTGGTATATTCATTTTTGTCCACAATTGCTTTCTTCTCAAGAGTCAACCCTGTGCCCCTGGAGATGTTAGTATAGCTTTGCCGGTCACGGCATCAATGATGATGCTAGAGTCACCATAGATGTGGATCCCATTTATACCCATGTTGTAGGCAGCCAATAAACCACTCCACAGGGCTTTCAACTCCGCCAAATTATTAGTGCCCTTGCCTCTGTTCCAGCATATGTGTATCCTTTCTGTTTGTGAGATTTTAATCCAAGCTCTGCATCCCATCAAACCATCCTGACATGCCCCATCAAAAAAAATCGCTGGAATCACAATGGGGTGTGGTCTACACTTAACGCGAGCAGTCAGATATGTTATCCTTAACAGGTTCCTTGTCATTAATCCACTTCATTATGGCAGCATGTATATGGGAGATGGAGAACCGTTCCCCATCAAAAGTACGCTGGTTTCTTGCAAGCCAAACTTCCCAGAGGAGAAAAAAAAGTAAAGATTGAAATTTGCCAGTGATCTTGTCCCATCAGTGGGCTGATTCCATGAAGTTCTTTGGAGTCCATGAAAGGTCCAAAAGATAGTGATTGAAGAGATTCCATATGTTAATTACCTTTGGACATGTGAAGAAGAGGTGATCCACTGTTTCCTCATGTAGAAGACACAAAGCACATCTTCCGAGACCAGAGAAATCTCGTCTGATGAGAAAGTCCCACGTTAGAATTTTCTTCCTCCATACAAGCCATCCAAATAATACGATTTTGGTTGGTATTTTTTTGTGCCAAAAGGTCCATAATTCTGTGGAGTTGATCCCATGAAAAGATTGTAAATTAATGTAGGAATATATATCCTTCACCACAATCGAATTGTTCTTCATAGTTCCCTCCCATACAATTATGTCACCCTCATTTGTGTAGCACAAGATAGACACCTAAATACCCTGAGCATACTTCCCCCACTCCATTGCATCTAGGTTGATAAGGCCAATCTATGTAGCGGTTTTCAAGATAGGAGCCGTGTACCCAGTGGTGTATAACCTGATAAAAATGTATAATTCCTCTGAGCAAGACGGTGTATGATACGCTGATTTGGAAGCGAATCAGCAGGCATTCCATATATGCGATTGCAGCCCCAGAATGATCCTTTGCCCATTCCCAAACCTCCATGCCAGTCTCTCGGCAAAAAATGGCGATACTTTCTTGAAACCTTGCCATATTGCGGAAATCACCCGTGGATATGTAAATTGATGGCAGTATATAATGTGTAGGGAGTCTCTTGACAAATACTTACATTTGATGATATCAGACCATATACCATTACCCTTGATGGCCCTCCACAGGGATTTGATGAGGAGAGTAGAGTTAAAGGCTTTTGTGTTTAAGACGCCCCACCCTCCTAGTTTTTTTGTGCAACATAATAAATCAAGCTTGCAGAGATGATGTTTCTTAGTCATTCCAGCACTGCCCCATAAGAATTGTGATAAAACTTGATTGATTTGATAAATAATTTGTTCAGGAATATAAAAAAGATGTCCCCAATATACAATAAATTGTGATAGGACCGCTTGAATCATAATGAATCTACCACCCAGTTATAACCATTTATGGGTCCATTTGCTAATCTTCGTTTTGAACTTTTCCACTAACCATAACCAATCCCTCACCAAAAACCCACATGGTTTAATTCTGTACCCCAGATATAAAAAGCGTTCCTTTGCATTCTTTTCAAAAGAGAAAGAGAGAGTGAAAGCCTTAAGCAGTAAGTTCCATGCAGTGAGGCCATAAGAGTAAGCTCCATGTAAACTAGCCTTTAGAGACAAGCTAATGATACTGGCAAAGACTAGTTGAGCTTGTAGCAATGAGACCTGCAATGAGCTAAAGGAATTGTCTCTGAGTGTCTATAACTAGCTTCACTGACCAGAGCTTCATGCACTGACTAGAGTTAATGGGCTAGCTTTAGCAAGACCAAAAGCTAGGCAACTAACGCTAGCAATTCACATCACCATATTCACAGAGAAGGAACAATTTCCCCTTGTTAATGCATAGCTCAGAGGCATTTCCAAAACGAGAAATCAAAAAATGAATATAGAACCAATGATTTCTAATAATCCGACCAAATATAAGAAGATCATCCACAAAGAGTGAATGAGAGATACTTACAGAATTAGAGAAAAAGAATCCAGAAATAAAACTCGATCTCATAGCCATTACCATGAGCTTGCTGAAATCGTCCATGACTAATATGAAGATGAGAAGAGATAGAGCGCATCCCTGTCTTAAGCCATGTTTAGCGCCGAAGAATTAGTTGGCAAGTCATTTATAATCACTGCAAATCTGGCAGTTGTGATGCAGGCTATAATCCATTTGATGGAGATCACTAGGAGTCCAATCTTTAGTAATACAACTCTGATGAATGACCAATCAAAACAGGTGAATCTTCATAATGAGGGCATCTTGTTTTCCTCTGTGCATGGTGTGTATAGCCTCTTGTCCAATGGCTATGGCATCATGAATGAATTGTCCCCTTAAAAACCCATATTGCTCCTTTGAAATGAACTTTGATAATGTCTTCCTGATCCTGTTAGCAATAATTTTAGAAGAGACTTTATATATAAGGTTGCATGTTGCAATCAGTCGGAAATCTGAAAAGTCCTTGGGGTCCAATATTTGGGTATGAGTGCCAAGAAAGTGGCGTTTGTTTGCAGAGATGGGCCCCATGATCCGTCCTTGTTCCACAACAACAGTTATCTCCTCAACCATTATGTCAAAAAAATGCGTATAGAATTTCGCCGGCCATCCATCCGGCCCTGTGCATTTATTGTGGGCAAAATATTTCAAAGTTCGCTCCACCTCCTCCAAAGTAATTACAACATTTAATACATGTAAAGCCTCCTCATTAAACATACGTGGAAAATGTTGAAGAACCCAAGTCTGACATTCAGGGTCAATATTTTGATCCGCTTGGTAGAAGGTCGAGAAGTACCTGAAAGCCTCCTCATGTATTTCTGTTGTGGAATAGGCACAACTCCCATCATTTTTCTGTATATACCATATGGCGTTCTTATTTTTCCGATCATTTACACATTTGTGGAAAAATTGTGTTCATATCTCCTTCCTTGAGCCATTTTATTTTGCGCTTTAATTTCCACGTGAGCTCTTCAATCTTAAGTATCTCCCTCTTCCTTTGTTGTAGCTTATCGATAAGTCTGTATGTCTCTCCATCAGGTGCCTTATTTACAAATTCATTGTGTATGTCGTTAAGAGTTTTAGATATTGCATTGAATTCATCTCTGAGCATTTCCTTCTTCTTAATTTCCCATTCCTTAGTAATGGATTTAATCCTTTGGAGTTTAGCATGGAATCTTTCCCAACCAAAAATACCCTCGTACGGAGAATTGTCATTCCAACTCACCTTGACAAGCGCATTGCACACAAGATCCTCCAGCCAAGCTCGATTGAATTTGAATGGCACCCCATTTCACCTATCCTCAGAACGCCATGAAAGAATAATGGCCATGTGATTGAATAACTCTGCCACATGCATTGTGGATCTCAGGTTCCCCAATAGATTAATCAAAGATTCTGCCACCATTGCCTTGTCTAGTCTTTTCGCAATAAAATCCCCTTAGCTCTTCTATTTGTCCATGTTGTCATCCGGATTTTATGCAGGAACGCAACAAAATAAACATATAACTATAAATACAAAGATGCAGCGGAAATAACTCTTCATTTCATTAATATCAACGAACTGAAATTTGCTTACAGACAGAATGGAAATAAAATTAGTTAGAGCGCTAGTAGCTATCTATGAGAAGAGATGTGGTGGCTACAGGCCTCTGAACTGAGTTACAATGAGGCTCGAGGCCCTATTTATTATTTAGACACAATGGGAAATCTTCAACAGCCAAAACTCTAACCCTAGGAGATGAAGCGCCAAAACTATGGGCCCCGTTTGGGTAAATTGGTGTTTCAACTTCCCAGGGGCGTAATTTTGGCATACGATCTCCGTTTGATGTGTACCATACGTCATTAGAAAGATCTATCCGAGGACTACAAATTTTTAATGAGCAACATTGTTCCATGGACCCATGTTGCTCTCCGTTTTCCCAAAAAATGTCGTTTAGGGCCTCAAAACGGCTCCGGAAGTTCAGGACCCGAAAAACTGCTAAAAATAATAAGTTGAAGGCAAGCTGACTGGAAAGTAAGAGACAATGGTGGGGCCCCGAGTGGAATAGGGGGTGACCCAATATCACGGATCATTCCTCCCCCTTGAGAGCAATGGTCCCCATTGCGTTAGGTTCCTCCATGAGATGAGAAATTTCATTGAATTTGGTCCACTGATGAAACACTTTCATGGTGGGGGTTGGCTGGCTTTGACAGCCAATAGGGTTGGATCTTTTGTTGTGATGTTTTGATCTGTCCATGGTAATCGCCAGTGCCTGTTCCCGTACGATGCAGGTTTAACTCTGTTGGTGTGAGTTGTTCTGCAATGTCCGAGGTGTCCAGTAGAGGTGGGAAGTAAGGACGAAGGCGATCCACATTGAAGACTGGGTGCAGACCAAGGAATGGTGGAATACTGAGCTCGAATGCATTGTTCCCTACGGCCTTGGTGATGGTGTACGGCCCGTATCGGAGCGGGCGAAGCTTGCGGTGGGGTCCAGTGAGGCGCTCCTTCTGCAAATGTAGCCATACTTTGTCGCCCACCTGGAAGTTGTGTGGCACCCGGTGTTGATCATGGCGTTGCTTGTACTTAGCATTGGCTCTGTCCAATATGTCATGAACCTGTTGGCGGATGTGTTGAATGCGCTTGATGAAGCTATTTGCTTTGTCAACTTCAGACTGGACATGAGCCAAATCGGCCTGAGTAGCTGCAAATGACATGGCTACGTCAATGGGACATAGTGGCTGGAATCCCAAGCCCACCTGAAAGGGGCTCTGGCCGATTGAACTGTGGAGAGCCCGATTATAACTATGTTGTACATAGGGGAGGCTATCGTACCATGTGCGTGGATGCTTTGAATTGTACATGCGCAGAATGTGTACAATCATTCTGTTGACGACCTCTGTCTGGCCATCTGCTTGGGGATGGAAAGTTGTGTACTTGGTGAGCTTGGTGTCCAGCATTGACCAGAGGCTGGACCAAAATGTGCTGAGGAACCTGCTATCCCGATCTGATATGATAGACTGTGTGATCCCAAAGTGCACCCACACTCGTTCAAAGAAGAGTTTAGCAGTGGCTTCTGCTGTGATATTCTTCTTGTAGGCCGCTATAATGGCCATCTTCGAGAATCGGTCGACGACCAAGAAAACACAATCATTTCCATGCTTAGTAGAAGGCAGGCCCGACATGTAATCCATGGAGATGGATTCCCAAGGTCTACTAGGGGTAGGTAGCGGAGTATATAGGCCTTGCTTCTTGATGGTCGGTTTGGCAATGGCACAGGCAGTACAGGATCTGATGTGCTTTTCGACATCCTTTCGAAGGTTCGGCCAATAGAAATACTTCTGTAGTATAGCTACTGTTTTCTCAACCCCGAAATGTCCAACGACTCGACTGTAGTGTGATTCCCATATCATCTTGGCATGCTCGCTTCAAGGAACACAAAGGTGTCCCAGGTGACATAAAAGTGCATCTTGGAGGTGAAAATTTAGAACTTGCACACTCCCCAAGAGTGCCTTGTAAGTGTGGCCGAATTTTGGGTCACTCTCGTAGAGAAGCGGCCAATCAGAAGTCTCATGCCCACAAGAGTTGAGAACGGTAGTGAGCGCCACGATTGGTGGTCGGCTGAGGCAGTGTGCAACATTATTGGTGCTACTCTTCTTGTACTTGATGTTCAAATGAAACTGTTGTAGATATGTGGACCACTTCTGATGGCGATCATTCTGCAACTTATCTTGTGTCTGTATGAATTGCAGGGGCCGGTGCTCTGTGTGGATGATTGTTTCCATCCCCAAAATGTAATGCTTCCATTTTCGACAAGCTTGCACATTGGAATACATTTCTTTGTCATAAGTGGGATACTTGCGAACTGTGTCAGGCAATGTCTCGCTGTGATATGCCACTGGATGTCCCTGTTGAGTAAAAACTGCCCCAATCGCATAGTCAGAGGCATCTGTCTCGATCTCAAATAGCTGTTGCAAGTTTGGTAATGTGAGCACTGGGGCAGAACAGAGGCGATTTTTCAATTCTGTGAACGCCCTCTGTTGAGGTTCCGACCAAAATAATTTTGCTCTCGCTTCTCCCTTGGTAACTTGACTCAAGTGCCAAGTGATATGAGAGAATCCCAACACGACCCTACGGTAGAAATTAGCAAGACCCAGAAAGTTGCGAAGCTCTGTTATAGTGGTTGGGGCTGGCCAATCCCGAATGACTTGGATCTTGGTTGGATCCACATGCACCTCCCTTTCATCAATAATGTATCCCAGATATTGAACTTGGGTCATGCCAAAAGTGCACTTCTCCAAATTGGCACACAACTTGTGTTGCGCGATGTTGGAGGACTTGTCGGATGTGGTGAAGGTGCTCCCCAGAGTCTTCTTTGGTCAGTGCCATCCAAGTACACTACTACAAATGAGTTGGTGAATGGCCGCAAGATATCGTCCTTGTCCTCATGAAGGTTGCGGGAAGATGTGCGTCAGCTTCGAAAGCACGATAGCTATTCGAAAAGGCCTTCCTTGGCTTTGAAACGAGTCTTCCACATCGGAGCTATTTAATTGGTCCTGGTGATACCCGGACTTCCGGTGATCTTCTTTCGAAATATTTTGCAATTTGAGTTGGTCCGAGAAGGTCATCCAATCGTGGGATTGGATATCTGTCCGGTCAATGATTTGTTCAGCTTGAGATAGTCAATACGAGTCTCCAAGTCCCATCCTTCTTCGCCCAACACGATCGAGGCTTCAGGGCGATGAACTTGGTCTGATGTGACCTTTCTACAACAGCTCCTGAATCTGCCTCTTGATTTCATCATTCTCTAGCACAGAGCGCTGATAGATTGGTCCATTAGGTAGTGGCACACCTGGGGTCATATCAATAGGGTGCTTGACCTGACAGTGCAAAGGAACCCCTGTGGGTGAGGTGAATATGTCCCTGTACTCCTCCACAAACTTATCCATTTATTGTTGTCGTACGGAAAGGGCTCTCTCCCGGGAGGTCCATGGCACAATATTCTTCTTGCCTGGTGGGATCATCGAGAAAACGAATTTCCTGGTTTGGAAAATGAGCTTACTACATTGTTTTGCAGTAACCAAAGAGATAGCGGCAGGAGGTGGTCCCTCTGGTATCCTGTGCAACTTATTTCCCAAAGTAACAATAACAGCGCGAGGCCGAGACTCATAGACATCATGAAACTTCCACAAGTATGGTTGTCCTAATAATACATCAGAAACATAAATAGGAGCAACATCACGTAATACCTCATCCGTGAAGGGCTTGATGCTATAGGGAAGCGACAACGGTGGCTGACGAGAATCTGCGTCCCAGCACGTGCGCTCCACACAGTGGTGTGTGGATGTGTGGGTGAGCTGTGGTCGACAAGCCCAACCGCTTCACAGCGTCTGCTGAAATGAGGTTCTTTTGGCTCCCATTGTCGACAATGAACTGTACTGGGGAGCCCTTTACCCACATCTGGGAGTGGAAAAGACGTTCCTCCTCCTTTGGATCTTCCGGTTCCTCCTTCTAGATCTTTGTAGTGGCAACAGTGGCGTTGGGCTCTGCATCAATAATATGTTTCCCTTTGTCATTCCCCTTGTCAGGTTCTGATTCAGAGTCGGAGCATGCATCTAACTCATAGGCCCTCATCTCGGCCACTAGCGACTGCTTGGCCAGACACTCACTTGTGTTGTGAGTGGAGCTATTATGGAACTCACACCACTTTCCCGTGTCCTTTGGCTTTGCGGTGTTGTTCTTTGCTTGTGGCTTCGACAGGTTGTCTTGAGTCGCCATGCCTTGGCTCTGTCCTTTGTTCTGCGGTTTGGGAGCACCCTTCCCTTGCTTTTGATTCGCAGATCCAAAGTCTCGCTTCTTCTGCTTGAATTTCTGCTCAATCTTGGCAACATACCGGTATGCCGTACCAAGCGAGAGATGTGAGAGAACTCCATTCCTTCTGGTGTGGTCCTGGACAACTTCGATGCTTGCTTTCCAAAATATTTTCGAATCTTTGATACCCAAAACGATAAGGTATGGAACAGATTCGTCAGCTCATGCACATCTTGATCCCTTTGTTGTCGCAGCGTGGTCCATTGTATGTAATTGTCCTCATAGCTCCCCAAGGGATAGTATTGTTCCTTGATGGCGTCTTGGAAAGAATTCCAAGTGGGTACAGCTGAGAACAGAGAGGGTTTTGTCTCGATCTTTTTCTCACAGCAGGTTTCCCACCAGTCCTCGACATGGGGGGTAGCTTTGAGGAGTGCAAAAAAAATCTTCTCCCGGTCGGAAAAGTCATGAACCAAGAAATATCCTTCTAATAGATTCAACCGTCTATCTACGGCATTTGCATCTATTTGACCCTCAAATATGGGAATGTCAAAGTTTACTTGTACCCAGCAAAGTAAGGTCGCATCTCCAAGGTACAGTTGATGGATACAGAAGCTGTGAGTGAGCACGCGTTGAAGGATTTGAGCAGAATTTGTCCATCTTGATTTCCTTTTGTTTTTCGAGCACTCCTCGAGCAATATTGTTGATAGGATCTCTCACACTCCTCTCTTTCTTTGGTTACAAGCCTTAAGTGAGGTTTCTGGTGATCTTGCTGAAAAGGTTCCCTTTGGGATGGGGCAAACCACTTATATACCCTGTTCTGCGTTGGGACATGAGAATCAGAAAAAAAGTAGACAACTAAAATGTACTTTGAATCAACAAGGATTCATACGAGGCTGTTGAATAAAAATATAACCATAAATACAGAGATACAGTGGAAATAACACTTCATTTCATTAATATCAAAGAACTGAAATTTTCTTACAGATAGAATGGAAATAAAACTAGCTAGGGCGCTGGTAGCTATCTCTGAGAAGAGATGTGGCGGCTACAGGCCTCTGAACTGAGTTACAATGAGGCTCGAGGGCCTATTTATTATTTAGACACAATGGGAAATCCTCAACAGCCAAAACCCTAACCCTAGGAGATGAAGCGCCAAAACTATAGGCCTCGTTTGTGTAAATTGGTGTTTCAACTTCCCAAGGGCGTAACTTTGGCATACGATCTCCGTTTGACGTGTACCATACCTCGTTAGAAAGATCTATCCAAGGGATACAAATTTTGAACGAACAAACATCAGTCCATGGACCCGTGTTGCTCTCTGTTTTCCCAAAAAACGTCGTTTAGGGCCTCAAAACGGCACTGGAAGTTCAAGACCCGAAAAACAGCTAAAAATAGTAAGTTGAGCCGAAACTGAAAAACTAAAAGAGCCAATGGTGGGGTACCAAGTGGAATAGGCAGGTGACCACCAATATCCACCTGGATCATTCCTCCTCCCTTAGGAAGCAATGGTCCCCATTACGTTAAGTTCCTCTATGAGATGAGGAAATTTCTGCTGAACTTGGTCCCTGGTGAACCACTTTCCTTGCTGTAGGAGTTGGCCAGCTTTGACAACCCGATACAGTTGGATGTTATGTTGGCGAGTGCTCTTTATTTTCATGTTCCTGATACAATCTGTGGTGGTCTGTTCCATGCAGTCTGGGTTTAACTATGTTGGTGTGAGTTGTTCTGCAATGTCATAGGTGTCTAGTAGAGGTGGGAAGTAAGGACGAAGGCGGTTCACATTGAATATTGGGTGCAGACCAAGGAATGGTAGAATACTGAGCTGGAAGGCATTGTTCCCTACAACCTTGGTGATGGTGTACTCCATATCGGAGCGGCAAAGCTTGCGGTGGTATGGGGGCTCATGAGGTGCTCTTGTGCTCCTTCGCAAATGTAGCCACTTTCGCAAATGTAGCCATACTTTGTCGCCCACCTGGAAGTTGTGTGGCACCCGGTGTTGATCATGGCGTTGCTTGTACTTGGCATTGGCTCTGTCCAATATATCATGAACCTGTTGGCGGATGTGTTGAATGCACTCGATGAAGCTACTTGCTTTGTCAACTTCAAACTGGACATGAGCTGAATCGGCCTGAGCAGCTACAAATGGCATGGCTACATCAATGGGACATAGTGGCTGGAATCCCAAGCCCACTTGAAAGGGGCTATGGCCAATTGAACTGTGGAGAGCCCGATTATAACTATGTTGTACATAGGGGAGGCTCTCGTCCCATGTGCATGGATGCTTTGAATTGTACATGCGCAGAATGTGTACAATCATTCTGTTGACGACCTCTGTCTGGCCATCTGTTTGGGGATGGAAAGCTGTGGACTTGGTGAACTTGGTGTCCAGCGTTGACCAGAGGCTGGACCAAAATGTGTTGAGGAACCTGCTATCCTGATATGATATGATAGATTGTGGGATCCCAAAGTGCACCCACACTCGTTCAAAGAAGAGTTTAGCAGTGGCTTCTGCTGTGATATTCTTCTTGCAGGCCCCCATAATGGCCATCTTCGAGAATCTGTCGACGACCACGAAAACACAGTCATTTCCATGCTTAGTAGAAGGCAGGCCCGACATGTAATCCATGGAGATGAATTTTCAAGGTCGACTAGGGGTAGGTAGCGGAGTATATAGGGCTTGCTTCTTGATGGTTGGTTTGGCAATGGCACAGGCAGTGCAGGATTTGATGTGCTTCTCTACATCCTTTCGAAGGTTCGGCCAATAGAAATACTTCTGCAGTATAGCTACAGTTTTCTCGACCCCGAAATGCCCAGCGACTCCACTGTAGTGTGCTTCTCATATCATCTTGGCACACTCGTTTGAAGGAACGCAAAGGTGTCCCAGGTGACATAAAAGTGCATCTCGGAGGTGAAAATTTGGAACTTGCGTAGCCCCCAAGAGTGCTTTGTAAGTGTGGACGAATTTTGGGTCACTCTCGTAGAGAAGCGGCCAATCAGAAGTCTCGTGCCCACAAGAGTTGAAAACGGTGGTGATCACCACGATCGGTGGTCGGCTGAGGTAGTCTGCAACATTATTGGTGCTACCCTTCTTGAACTTGATGTTCAAATGAAATTTTTGCAGATATGTGGACCACTTCTGATGGCGATCATTCTGCAACTTCCCTTGTGTCTGTATGAACTGCAGGGGCCAGTGGTCTGTGTGGATGATTTTTTCCTTACCCAAAATGTAATGCTTCCATTGTCGACAAGCTTGCACAATGGAATACATTTCTTTGTCATAAGTGGGATACTTGCGAACTGTGTCAGACAATGTCTCGCTGTGATATGCCACTGGATGTCCCTGTTGAGCAAGAATTGCCCCAATAGCATAGTTAGAGGCATCTGTCTCAATCTCAAATCGATGTTGCAACTCTGGTAATGTGAGCACTGGGGAAAAAAAGAGGCAATTTTTCAATTCTGTGAACGCCTTCTGTTGAGGTTCCGATCAAAATAATTTTGCTCTCGCTCCTCCCTTGGTAACTTGACTCAAGGGCCAAGTGATATGAGAGAATCCAAACACGAACCTACAGTAGAAATTAGCAAGACCCAGAAAACTGCGAAGCTCTGTTATAGTGGTTGGGGCTGGCCAACCCCGAATGACTTGGATCTTGGTTGGATCCACATGCACCCCCCTTTCATCAATAATGTATCCCAGATATTGAACCTTGGTCATGCCAAAAGTGCAATTTTCCAAATTTTCACACAACTTGTGTTGCCGCAGTGTGTGGAGGACTTGTCGGATGTGGTGAAGGCGCTCTTCCCAAGTCTTGTTGAAGATCAGAATGCCATCCAAGTACACCACTACAAATGAGTTGGTGAATGGCCACAAGATGTCGTCCATCATTCTCATGAAGGTTGCAGGAGCATTCATCAACTCGAAAGGCATGACCAGCCATTCGAAAAGGCCTTCCTTGGCTTTGAAGGCAGTCTTCCACACATCGAAAGGTTCAATTGGTACCTGGTGATACCCAGACTTCAAGTCGATATTGCTGAAATATTTTGCATGTTTTAGTTGGTCTAGAAGGTCATCAATCCGTGGGATCGGGTAACAATTACAGACAGTGATCTTGTTCGGCGCCCAATAATCAATACAGTCTCCACGTTCCATATTCTGTACCAACACGATAGGGCTCCCACAGGGCGATGAACTTGGTCGGATGTGACCTTTCTGCAACAGTTCCTAAATCTGCCTCTTGATTTCATCGTTCTCCAGAACAGAGCGTCGATAGATCGGTCCATTGGGTAGCGGTGCACCACGGGTCAGATCAATCGGGTGCTTGACCTGACAGTGCAGAGGAACTCCTGTGGGTGAGGTGAAGATGTCCCCGTATTCCTCCACAACCTTATCCATTTGTTGTTGTCGTGCAGAGAAGCCCTGTCTGGAGGTCGTGGCCACAATCTTCTTCTTGCCCTGGGGGCGGATCATCAGGAAAACGAATTTCCTGGTTTGGGAAATGAGCTTACTGCATTGTTTTGCAGTAACCAAAGAGATAGGGGCAGGAGGTGGTACCTTTGGTATCCTGTACAACTTATTTCCAAAAGTAACAATAACAGCGCGAGGCCGAGACTCATACACAGCATTACGCTTCCACAAGTATGGTTGTCCTAATAATACATCAAAAACATCAATAGGAGCAACGTCACATAATACCTCATCCGTGAAGGGCTTGATACTATAGGGAAGGTGGCACTGCTCGCTGACGCGGAGATCTCATC
Source organism: Pinus albicaulis (assembly GCA_034641835.2). Classification (NCBI taxonomy): domain Eukaryota; kingdom Viridiplantae; phylum Streptophyta; class Pinopsida; order Pinales; family Pinaceae; genus Pinus; species Pinus albicaulis. The sequence continues at coordinate 45,134,986 of CM076569.1, read as the reverse complement.
CTTGGTGAAGCCACCCGATGGTGTATGGATGTGGGTGAGCTGTGGTCGAAAAGCCCAACCGCTTCACGGGGTCTGCTGAAATGAGGTTATTTTGGCTCCCATTGTCGACAATGAACTGTACTGGGGAGCCCTTTACCCACATCTTGGAGTGGAAGAGACGTTCCTCCTCCTCCGGATCTTCCGGTTCCTCCTTCTAGATCTTCATAGTGGCAACAGTGGCGTTGGGCTCCGCATTAATAATCTGTTTCCCTTTGTCATTCCTCTTGTCAGGTTCTGATTCATGTATCTAACTCAAAAGCCCTCATCTCGGCCACCAGTGACTGCTTGGCCCGACACTCACTTGTGTTGTGAGTGGAGCTCTTATGGAACTCACACCACTTTCCTGTGTCCTTTAGCTTTGCGGTGTTGTTATTTTCTTGTGGCTTCGACAAGTTGTCTTGAGTCGCCATGCCTTGGCTCTGTCCTTTGTTCTGCGGTTTCGGAGCACCCTTCCCTTGCTTTTTATTCGCAGATCCAAAGTCTCGCTTCTTCTTCTTGAATTTCTGCTCAATCTTGGCAGCATACCGGTAGGCCGTACCAAGCGAGGAGATGTTGAGGAACTCCATTTCCTCCGAAATGTATCTGTGCAGAAAACTGCGATACTTTAACACCAGATGTTTCTCTGAATATTTGATACCCAACTTGGTGCGCAGGGTATGGAACAGATTCGTCAGCTGATGCACATCTTGATCCCTTTGTTGTCCCAGCATGGTCCATTGTATGTACTTGTTCTCATAGCTCCCCACAGGATAGTATTGTTCTTTGATGGCGTCTCAGAAAGAATTTCAAGTGGGTACGGTCGAGAATAGAGAGGGTTCTGTGTCGTCCTTTTTCTCACAGTGGGTTTCCCACCAGTCCTTGACATGGGAGACAGCTTTGAGGAATGCAAAAAAAATCTTCTTCTTGTCGGAGAAGTCATGAACCGAGAAATATCCTTCTAATAGATTCAACCATCTATCTACGACATCTGCATATATTTGACCCTCAAATATGGGAATGTAAAAATTTACTTGTACCTTAAAAGGAGTCGCTCCTCCAGAGTGGCTGGTGGATGCAGATGCGCCGCCGGTGGGCAGCCGTTGAAGGATCTGGGCAAAGTTATCCATCATCGCGTTCCTTTGTTTTTCGAGGCCCTCCTCGAACAATATTTTGATAGGATCTCCTGTTCCCTCATCTTTCTTTTCGTCCCTGATGGGCCTCTGTCGGGGTTTGTGAGGCTAATGTTGCAAAAGTTCCACCAGATCAAGCCCTAACTCCTTATACCCCGACCTCGTTGGGGACATGCAAATAAAGATCGAGAAAAAACAGACCGCTCTGATACCACTGATTCAGATTTTATGCAGGAACGTAACAGAATAAACATATAACCATAAATACAAAGATGCAGCGTAAATAACACTTCATTTCATTAATATCAAAGAACTGAAATTTTCTTACAGAGAAAATGGAAATAAAACTAGCTAGGGCGCTGGTAGCTATCTCTGAGAAGAGATGTGGCGGCTACAGGCCTCTGAACTGAGTTACAATGAGGCTCGAGGGCCTATTTATTATTTAAACACAATGGGAAATCCTCAACAGCCAAAACCCTAACCATAGGAGATGAAGTGCCAAAACTATGGGCCCCGTTTGGGTAAATTGGTGTTTCAACTTCCCAGGGGCGTAACTTTGGCATACGATCTCTTTTTGACGCGTACCATATCTCGTTAGAAATATCTATTCGAGGACTACAAATTTTGAACAAAAAAAATTGGTCCATGGACTCATGTTGCAACATCGGTGCATGGACCCATGTTGCTCTTCGTTTTCCCAAAAAACGTCGTTTAGGGCCTCAAAACAGCTTCGAAATTTTAGGACCCGAAAAATTGCTAAAAATAGTAAGTTGAGCCGAAACTGAAAAACTGAAGAGACAATGGTGGGGCCCCAAGTGGAATAGGCGGGTCACCACCAATATCCACCTGGATCGTTCCTCTCTCCTTAGGAAGCAATGGTCCCCATTGCGTTAAGTTCCTCCATGAGATGAGGAAATTTCAGCTGAACTTGGTCCCTGGTGAACCACTTTCCTTGGTGCAGGAGTTGGCTAGCTTTGACAACCCGATACAGTTGGATTTTCTGTTGGCGAGTGTTCCTGATTTGCATGTCCATGATACAATCTATGGTGGCCTGTTCCATGCAGTCTGGGTTTAACTTTGTTGGTGTGAGTTGTTCTGCAATGTCAGAGGTGTCCAGTAGAGGTGGGAAGTAAGGACGAAGGCGGTCCACATTGAATACTGGGTGCAGACCAAGGAATGGTGGAAAAACGAGCTGGAAGGCATTGTTCCCTACATCCTTGGTGATGGTGTACGACCCGTATCAGAGCGGGCAAAGTTTGCGGTGGGGTCCAGTGAGGTGCTCCTTCTGCAAATGTAGCCATACTTTTTTGCCCACCTGGAAGTTGTGTGGCTCCCGGTGTTGATCATGGCGTTGCTTGTACTTAGCATTGGCTCTGTCCAATATGTCATGAACCTATTGGCGGATGTGTTGAATGCGCTCGATGAAGCTATTTGCTTTGTCAACTTCAGACTGGACATGAGCCGAATCGGCCTGAGTAGCTGCAAATGGCATGGCTACATCAATGGGACATAGTGGCTGGAATCCCAAGCCCACCTGAAAGGGGCTATGGCCGATTGAACTGTGGAGAGCCCGATTATAACTATGTTGTACATAGGGGAGGCTCTCGTCCCATGTGCTTGGATGCTTTGAATTGTACATGCGCAGAATGTGTACAATCATTCTGTTGACGACCTCTGTCTGGCCATCTGTTTGAGGATGGAAAGCTGTGGACTTGGTGAGCTTTGTGTCCAACATTGACCAGAGGCTGGACCAAAATGTGTGGCCGAGGAACTTCCTATCCCGATCTGATAAAGAAGAGTTTAGCAAAGGGCTTCGCCGTGATATTCTTCTGCAAAGCCGCCATAATGCCATCTTCGAGAATTGCCGACGACCACGAAATGTCACTATTTCCATGCTTAAGAGAAGGCGGCCCGACATGTAATCCCAGGAGATGGATTCCCGGGCGGTCGAATAGGTGGTAGCTTAAGTATATAGGCCTTGCCTGATGGTCAGTTTGGCAATGGCACGGTGAGTGCGGGATCCGATGTGCTTATCGACATCCTTTCGAAGGTTCCCACCAATAGAAATACTTGGGCAGCATAGCCATCACTTCACCCCGAAATGCCCAGCGACTCGACTGTAGTGTGCTTCCCATATCATCTTGGCACGCTCGCTTGAAGGAACAAAAAGGTGTCCCATGTGACATAAAAGTGCATCTTGGAGGTGAAAATTTGGAACTTGCGTACCACCCAAGAGTGCCTTGTAAGTGTGGCCGAATTCTGGGTCACTCTCATAGAGAAGCAGCCAATCAGAAGTCTCGTGCCCACAAGAGTTGAGCACAGTGGTGAGTGCCACGATCGGTGGTCGGCTGAGGCAGTCTGCAACATTATTGGTGCTACCCTTCTTGTACTTGATGTTCAAATGAAACTGTTGCAGATATGTGGACCACTTCTGATGGCGATCATTCCGCAACTTCCCTTGTGTCTGTATGAACTGCAGGGGCCGGTGGTCTGTGTGGATGATTGTTTCCTTCCCCAAAATGTAATGCTTCCATTGTTGACAAGCTTGCACAATGGAATACATTTCTTTGTCATAAGTGGGATACTTGCGAACTGTGTCAGACAATGTCTCACTGTGATATGCCACTGGATGTCCCTGTTGAGTAAGAACTGCCCCAATAGCATAGTCAGAGGCATCTGTCTCGATCTCTAACGGCTGCTGCAAGTCTGGTAAGGTGAGCACTGGGGCAGAACATAGGCGATTTTTCAATTCTTTGAACGCCTTCTGTTGAGGTTCCGACCAAAAGAATTTTGCTCTCTCTCCTCCTTTGGTGACTTGACTCAAGGGCCAAGTGATATGAGAGAATCCCAACACGAATCTACGGTAGAAATTAGCAAGACCCAGAAAGCTGCGAAGCTCTGTTATAGTAGTCGGGGCTGGCCAATTCCGAATGACTTGGATCTTGGCTGGATCCACATGCACCCCCTTTTCATCAATAATGTATCCCAGATATTGAACCTGGGTCATGCCAAACGTGCACTTCTCCAAATTGGAACACAACTTGTGTTGCCGCAGTGTTTGGAGGACTTGTCGGATGTGATGAAGGTGCTCTTCCCAAGTCTTGCTGAAGATCAGAATGTCATCCAAGTACACCACTACGAATGAGTTGGTGAATGGCCGCAAGATGTCGTCCATCATCCTCATGAAGGTTGTGGGAGCATTCGTCAACCCGAAAGGCATGACCAGCCATTCAAAAAGGCCTTCCTTGGCTTTGAAGGCAGTCTTCCACACATCAGAGGGTTCAATTGGTACCCGGTGATACCCAGACTTCAGGTCGATCTTGCTGAAATATTTTGCACCTTTGAGTTGGTCCAGAAGGTCATCAATCCGTGGGATTGGGTACCTATTCCGGACAGTGATCTTGTTCAGCGCCCGATAGTCAATACAGAGTCTCCACGTCCCATCCTTCTTCTGTACCAACACGATCGGCTCCCACAGGGCGATGAACTTGGTCTGATGTGACCTTTCTGCAACAGCTCTTGAATCTGCCTCTTGATTTCATCATTCTCCAGAACAGAGCGCCGATAGATCGGTCCATTAGGTAGCGGCGCACCGGGGGTCAGATCAATCGGGTGCTTGACCCGACAGTGCAGAGGAACCCCTGTGGGTGAGGTGAATATGTCCCCGTACTCCTCCACAACCTTATCCATTTGTTGTTGTTGTGCAGAGGAGCCCTGTCTGGAGGTCGTGGCCACAGTCTTCTTCTTGCCCTGGGGGCGGATCATTAGGAAAACGAATTTCCTGGTTTGGGAAATGAGCTTACTGCATTGTTTTGCAGTAACCAAAGAGATAGTCGTAGGAGGTGGTACCTCTGGTATCCTGTACAACTTATTTTCCAAAGTAATAATAACAGCACGAGGTCGAGACTCATACACAGCATGACGCTTCCACAAGTATGGTTGTCCTAATAATACATCAGAAACATCAATAGGAGCAAAGTCACATAATACCTCATCCGTGAAGGGCTTGATGCTATAGGGAAGGCGACACTGCTGGCTAACGCAGAGATCTCATCCTCGGTGAAGCCACCCGATGGTGTATGGATGTGGGTGAGCTGTGGTCGACAAGACCAACTGCTTCATGGCGTCTGCTGAAATGAGGTTCTTTTGGCTCCCATTGTCGACAATGAACTGTACTGGGGAGCCCTTTATCCACATCTGGGAGTGGAAGAGACGTTCCTCCTCCTCTGGATCTTCGTAGTGGCAACAGTGGCATTGGGCTCCGCATCAATAATCTGTTTCCCTTTGTCATTCCCCTTGTCAGGTTCTGATTCAGAGTCGGAGCATGCATCTCACTCAGAAGCCCTCATCTCGGCCACCAGTGACTGCTTGGCCCGACACTCACTTATGTTGCCAGTGGAGCTCTTATGGAACTCACACCACTTTCCCGTGTCCTTTGGCTTTGTGGTGTTGTTCTTATCTTGTGGCTTCGACAGGTTGTCTTGAGTCGCCATGCCTTGGCTCTGTCCTTTGTTCTGCAGTTTGGGAGCACCCTTCCCTTACTTTTGATTCGTAGATCCAAAGTCTTGCTTCTTGTGTTTGAATTTCTGCTCAATCTTGGTAGCATACCGGTATGCCGTACCAAGTGAGGAGATGTCGAGGAACTTCATTTCTTCCTGAATGTATCTGTGCAGACAACTGCGATACTTTAGCACCAGATGTTTCTCTGAATCTTTGATACCCAACTTGGTGTGCATGGTACGGAACAAATTCGCCAGCTCATGCACATCTTGATCCCTTTGTTGTCGCAGCATGGTCCATTGTATGTACTTGTCCTCATAGCTCCCCACGGGATAGTATTGTTCCTTTATGGCATCTCGGAAAGAATTCCAAGTGGGTACAGTCGAGAACAGAGAGGGTTCTGTCTCGTCCTTTTTCTCATAGTGGGTTTCCCACTAGTCCTTGACATGGGGGGCAGCTTTGAAGAGTGCAAAAATAATCTTCTCCCTGTTGGAGAAGTCATGAACCGAGAAATATCCTTCTAATAGATTCAACCATCTATCTACGACATCTACATCTATTTGACCCTCAAATATGGGAATTTCAAAATTTACGTGTATCTTAAATGGAGTCGCACCTCCACAGTGGTTGGAGGATGCAGAAGCGCCGCCGGTGGGCAGCGTTTGAAGGATCTGGGCAAAGTTATCCATCATCGCATTCCTTTGTTTTTCGAGGGCCTCCTCGAGCAATATTTTGATAGGATCTCCTGCTCCCTCATCTTTTTTTTCGTCCACCATGGGCGTCTGTCGGGGTTTGCGAGGCTGATCTTGCAAAGGTTCCACCAAATCGAGCCCTAACTCCTTATACCTCGACCTTGTTGGGGACATGAAAAGAAAGATCGAGAAAATGCAGACCGCTCTGATACCACTGATCCGAATTTTATGCAGGAACGTAACCGAACAAACACATAACCATAAATACAAAGATGCAGCGGAAATAACACTTCATTTCATTAATATAAAAGCACTGAAATTTGCTTACAGACATAATGGAAATAAAACTAGGTAGGGCGCTGGTAGCTATCTCTGAGAAGAGATGTGGTGGCTACAGGCCTCTGAACTGAGTTACAATGAGGCTCGAGGGCCTATTTATTATTTAGAAACAATGGGAAATCCTCAACAGCCAAAACCCTAACCCTAGGAGATGAAACGCCAAAACTATGGGCCTCGTTTGGGTAAATTGGTGTTACAACTTCCCAGGGGCGTAACTTTGGCATATGATCTCCGTTTGACGCGTACCATACCTCGTTAGAAAGATCTATCTGAGGAATAAAAATTTTGAATGAGAAACATCAATCTATGCATGCATGTTGGTATTTGTTTTCCCAAAAAACGTCGTTTAGGGCCTCAAAACGGATCCGGAAGTTCAGGACTCGAAAAACTTCTAAAAATAGTAAGTTGAGCCAAAACTGAAAAACTGAAAGAGACAATGGTGGGGCCCCAAGTGGATTAGGCAGGTGACCACCAATATCCACCTGGATCATTCCTCCCCCCTTAGGAAGCAATGGTCTCCATTGCGTTAAGTTCCTCCATGAGATGAGGAAATTTCCGCTGAATTTGGTCCCTAGTGAACCACTTTCCTTGGTGCAGGAGTTGGCCAGCTTTGACAACCCGATACAGTTGGATCTTCTATTGGCGAGTTTTCTTGATTTGCATGTCCATGATACAATATTTGGTGGTTTGTTCCATGCAGTCTGGGTTTAACTCTGTTGGTGTGAATTGTTCTGCAATGTCAGAGGTGTCCAGTAGACGTGGGAAGTAAGGACGAAGGCGGTTCACATTGAATACTGGGTGCAGACCAACGAATGGTGGAATACTGAGCTCGAAGGCATTGTTCCCTACAACCTTGGTGATGGTGTACGACCCGTATCAGAGCGGGCGAAGCTTGCGGTGGGGTCCAGTGGGGTGCTCCTTCTGCAAATGTAGCCATACTTTATCGCCCACCTGGAAGTTGTGTGGCACCCAGTGTTGATCATGGAATTGCTTGTACTTAGCATTGGCTTTGTCCAACATGTCATGAACCTGTTGGCGGATGTGTTGAATGCGCTCGATGAAGCTATTTTCTTTGTCAACATCAAACTGGACATGAGCTGAATCGGCTTGAGTAGCCGCAAATGGCATGGCTACGTCAATGGGACATAGTGGCTGGAATCCCAAGCCCACCTGAAAGGGGCTATGGCCGATTGAACTGTGGAGAGCCCGATTATAACTATGTTGTACATAGGGGAGGCTCTCGTCCCATGTGCATGTATGCTTTGAATTGTACATGCGCAGAATGTGTACAATCATTTTGTTGACGACCTCTGTCTGGCCATCTGTTTGGGGATGGAAAGCTGTGGACTTGGTGAACTTGGTGTCCAACGTTGACCAGAGGCTGGACCAAAATGTGTTGAGGAACCTGCTAACCCGATCTGATATGATAGACTGTGGGATCCCAAAGTGCACCCACACTCGTTCAAAGAAGAGTTTAGCAGTGGCTTCTGCTGTGATATTCTTCTTGCAGGCCCCCATAATGGCCATCTTCGAGAATCTGTCGACGACCACGAAAACACAGTCATTTCCATGCTTAGTAGAAGGCAGGCTCGACATGTAATCCATGGAGATGGATTCCCAAGGTCGACTAGGGGTAGGTAGCGGAGTATAATGGGCTTGCTTTTTGATGGTTGGTTTGGAAATAGCACAGGCAGTGCAGGATCTGATGTGCTTCTCGACATCCTTTCGAAGGTTCGACCAATAGAAATACTTCTGTAGTATAGCTACTGTTTTCTTGACCCTGAAATGCCTAGCGACTCGACTGTAATGTGCTTCCCATATCATCTTGGCATGCTCGCTTGAAAAAACACAAAGGTGTCCCAGGTGACATAAAAGTGCATCTTGGAGGTGAAAATTTGGAACTTGCGCACCCCCCAAGAGTGCCTTGTAAGTGTGGCCGAATTCTGGGTCACTCTCGTAGAGAATCGGCCAATCAGAAGTCTCGTGCCCACAAGAGTTGAGAACGGTGGTGAGCGCCACGATTGGTGGTCGGTTGAGGCAGTGTGCAACATTACTGGTGCTACCCTTCTTGTACTTGATGTTCAAATGAAATTGTTGCAGATATGTGAACCACTTCTGATGGCGATCATTCTACAACTTCCCTTGTGTCTGTATGAACTACAGGGGCCAGTGGTCTGTGTGGATGATTGTTTCCTTCCCAAAAATGTAATGCTTCCATTGTCGATAAGCTTGCACAATGGAATATATTTCTTTGTCATAAGTGGGATACTTGCGAACTGTGTCAGACAATGTCTTGCTGTGATATGCCACTGGATGTCCCTGTTGAGTAAGAACTGCCCCAATAGCATAGTCAAAGGCATCTGTCTCAATCTCAAATGGTTGTTGCAACTCTAGTAATGTGAGCACTAGGGCAGAAAAGAGACGATTTTTCAATTCTGTGAACGCGTTCTGTTGAGGTTCCGACCAAAAGAATTTCTCGCTCCTCCCTTGGTAACTTGACTCAAGGGCCAAGTGATATGAGAGAATCCCAACATGAACCTACGGTAGAAATTAGCAAGACCCAGAAAGCTGCGAAGCTCTGTTATAGTGGTTGGGGCTGGCCAATCCCGAATGACTTGGATCTTGGTTGGATCCATATGCAACCCCTTTCATCAATAATGTATCCCAGATATTGAACCTGGGTCATGCCAAAAGTGCATTTTTCCAAATTGGCACACAACTTGTGTTGCCGCAGTGTTTGGAGGACTTATCGGATGTGGTGAAGGTGCTCTTCCCAAGTCTTGCTGAAGATCAGAATGTCATCCAAGTACACCACTACAAATGAGTTGGTGAATGGCCACAAGATGTCGTCCATCATCCTCATGAAGGTTGCGGGAGCATTCATCAAATCGAAAGGCATGACCAGCCATTCGAAAAGGCCTTCCTTGGCTTTGAAGGCAGTCTTCCACACATCGGAAGGTTCAATTGGTACCTGGTGATACCTAGACTTCAAGTTGATCTTGCTAAAATATTTTGCACGTTTTAGGTTGTCCAGAACACAATCCGTGATCGTTGGGTACCTATTACGGACGTTGTTCTTTGCTCAACGCGCCCGATAATCATTATAGAGTCTCCACGTCCATAGAGTCTCCACGTCCCATCCTTCTTCTGTACCAACACGATCGGGCTCCCACAGGGTGATGAACTTGGTCTGATGTGACCTTTTTGCAGCAGCTCCTGAATCTGCCTCTTGATTTCATCGTTCTAAAAAAGAGAGCGCTGATAGATTAGTCCATTGGATAGCGGCGCACCGGGGGTCAGATCAATCGGGTGCTTGACCTGACAGTGCAGAGGAACCCCTGTGGGTGAGGTGAATATGTCCCCGTACTCCTCCAAAACCTTATCCATTTTTTGTTGTTGTGCAGAGGAGCCCTGTCTGGAGGTCGTGGCCACAGTCTTCTTCTTGCCCTGGGGCAGATCATCAGGAAAACGAATTTCCTGGTTTGGGAAATGAGTTTACTGCATTGTTTTGCAGTAACCAAAGAGATAGCGGCAGGAGGTGGTACCTCTGGTATCCTGTACAACTTATTTTCCAAAGTAACAATAACAGCACAAGGCCAAGACTCATACACAACATGACGCTTCCACAAGTATGGTTTTCCTAATAATACATCAGAAACATCAATAGGAGCAACGTCACATAATACCTCATCCGTGAAGGGCTCGATACTATAGGGAAGGTACCGCCGGGCCGACGCGTGAACATCTGCCCTGGTGAAGCCACCCGATGGTGTATTATGGATGTAGTGAGTCAGGTCACAAGCCTCAATTTAACCCTTAAGGCCTCGCTAAAAATGAGGTTCTTTTGGCTCCCATTGTCGACAATGAACTGTACTGGGGAGCCCTTTACCCACATCTGGGAGTGGAAGAGACGTTCCTCCTCCTCTGGATCTTCCGGTTCCTCCTTTTGGATCTTCGTAGTGGCAATAGTGGTGTTGGGGTCCGCATCAATAATCTGTTTCCCTTTGTCATTCCCCTTGTCAGGTTCTAATTCAGAGTCAGTGCATGCATATGACTTAGAAGCCCTCATCTCGGCCACCAGTGACTGCTTGGCCCGACACTCACTTGTGTTGTGAGTGGAGCTCTTATGGAACTCACACCACTTTCCCATGTCCTTTAGCTTTGCGGTGTTGTTATTTGCTTGTGGCTTCGACAGGTTGTCTTGAGTCGCCATGCCTTGGCTTTGTCCTTTGTTCTGTGGTTTGGGAGCACCCTTCCCTTGCTTTTGATTCGCAGATCCAAAGTCTCGCTTCTTCTACTTGAATTTCTGCTCAATCTTGGCAGCATACCAGTAGGCCGTACCAAGCGAGGAGATATCGAGGAACTCCATTTCCTCCTGAATGTCTCTGTGCAGACAACTGCGATACTTTAGCACCAGATGTTTCTCTGAATCTTTGATACCCAGCTTGGTGCGCAAGGGTATGGAATAGATTCGTCAGCTCATGCACATCTTGATCCCTTTGTTGTCGCAGCGTGGTCCATTGTATGTACTTGTCCTCATAGCTCTCCACGGGATAGTATTGTTCCTTGATGGCGTCTCGGAAAGAATTCCAAGTGGGTACGGTCGAGAACAGAGAGGGTTCTGTCTCGTACTTTTTCTCATAGTGGGTTTCCCACGAGTCCTTGACATGGGGGGCAGCTTTGAGGAGTGCAAAAATAATCTTATCCCTGTCGGAGAAGTCATGAACCGAGAAATATCCTTCTAATAGATTCAACCATCTATCTACGACATCTGCATCTATTTGACCCTCAAATATGGGAATGTCAAAATTTACTTGTACCTTAAAAGGAGTCGCACCTCCAAAGTGGCTGGTGGATGCAGATGCGCCGCTGGTGGGCAGCCGTTGAAGGATCTGGGCAAAGTTATCCATCATCGCATTCCTTTGTTTTTCGAGGGCCTCCTCGAGAAATATTTTGATAGGATCTCCTGCTTGCTCATCTTTCTTTTCATCCCTGATGGGCGTCTGTCGGGGTTTGCGAGGCTAATCTTGCAAAGGTTCCACCAAATCAAGCCCTAACTCCTTATACCCCGACCTCGTTGGGGACATGCAAGCACCGGAATGGTACACCCCAATAATCAACTCTTCGTCAATGCCATCTTTGTCCCCATACAAGGTCGACGTCCCTTGACAAACCACCCGAGAAGCAAACCTCCACTAATAACCAGGAAATTCTCTTGTCGCTGGTGCCAATAATGCAGAGATCGATGTACTTAGTACTTCCAATGGAGTATCCAATAGCCCGAAGTGCCTTTAATGTCTAGAATTCAAGCAGGAGCCCTGGCAGTTTTACCCAGACGACTTTTCTCTTTGGAGCTTCCATGACTGGGTTAAATCCCAAGTACCAGGGTAAAAGCTGCATGAAGCTTCTCCCCCATACCCAAGTTTTCTGGAGAATCTTCACTACATGCCGCTCATTCATAAAATGTACACTGAACCATTTATTAAGCAGTAAACTCACCTTAGGAGTGTAGTCGAGGATAGGGTTCCAATACTGTTTCACCCATTCCACCATGCCGACTTCAATCCCATCTGCAAACATCCATCGCCCAATAAGAGCCCTTTTCCGAAGGTTGGACACGCGCCCCCACAGATCATCATACTCCATATTAACCTCCTTCACATCCATAGCAGGCTTGTAACATGAATTTTGTTTACGACCACGACCCCTGCGTATATTAGCTCCCCTTGATACGGCTTTCAGATTGCCCTCCGCATTGCCTTGATTTAAGCCCTCGATGTATCTAGGGGGATTTACAATAGAGTGTGCAATCAGTCTAGCGTTTTCATCCAAATCCCGCAACCTCTTTTGTTCAGCTTCAATCATAGCTGCAATCAAAGCCTCTTGTGTAGAATTATCGGAGGATAGGATGTCAATACCCTCCGCCATCAGGTAAGGTTGATGCTGACGCAAACCACGATAAAGAGTGAGGTAGTAGGTAGGTGAACGTCTAATCCCACCTCAATGATGGAAAACGCGTAAATGTGCCGCCGTTTATAAATGGTTCGATAGGTCAATGCAAAAGGAATGATTGAGTCCTAAATTGGATCCCGCCCATGCACGTCTTACAAGAACGAAGAATGTCAGCTCATAAACCCAATAGTCGTTGGGTGTAGTAAACAAATATATTCAACTGTAAGGTGTGTTAGAGTCCTAAAAGCACCTATAAAGGTAGGCCGTCACCCAAATAAACTACAACATGGATCATCCCAAACGTGACCAAATGTTGCCTTGATGTGTACAAATTGTCAATTGGATCTGCAGTCAGGATCCAACCCACCGAGAAATTTTGAATATCCAAAAGATTAGTCAGACAGAGTCTTGTCCGGTCCACCTTCTAATCACCGATAGACGATCAAAAATAGGGTGGCGAGCACTTCAGTCGCCAGAAAAACCAGTCGTTCCTTTGAGAGACACATTCAAATGTGACAGCAACAACAACAATAGAAACAACCGAGCACCTCCACCATTTGGAGAATAAGTGAAATCCAAAGTCTTTGCAGGGTCTGGAGATGATAAAGAAATCCACCCACTTATGCCAGAGGTAATACCATTTTGAATGAGGTTGCGAAGATAGAGAGTCAAAACGGAGGATGATTCTTGTAACATGAATTTTGTTTACGACCACGGCCCCTGCATCTATTAGCTCCCCTCGATCCGGAGTTCAGATTTCCCTTCACACTACCTTGTTTTAAGCCCTCGATGTGTCTAGGGGGCTTTACAATACACTGTGCAATCAGTCTAGTGTTTGCATCCAAATCCCGCAACCTCTTTTGTTCAGCTTCAATCGTAGCTGCGATCAAAGCCTCTTGTGCAGAAGTGTCGAAGGTAGGATGTCAATACCCTCCGCCATCAGGTAAGGTTGATGCTGACGCAAACCACTATAAATAGTGAGGTAGCAGGTAGGTGAACGTCTAATCCCACCTCAATGATGGAAAACGCGTAAATGTGCCGCCATTTATAAATGGTTCGATAGTTCAATGCAAAAGGAATGATCGAGTCCTGAATTGGATCCCGCCCATGCACGTCTTACAAGAATGAAGAATGTCAGCTCATAAACCCAATAGCCGTTGGGTGTAGTAAACAAATATATTCAACTGAAAGGTGCGTTAGAGTCCTAAAAGCACCTATAAATGTAGGGCGTCACCCAAATAAACTACAACCAGGATCGTCCCAAACGAGACCAAATGTTGCCTTGATGTGTACAAATTGTCAATCGGATCTGCAGTCAGGATCCAACCCACCGAGAAATTTTTAATATCCAAAAGATTAGTCAGACAGAGTCTTGTCCAGTCCACCTTCCGATCACTGATAGACGATTAGAAATAGGGTGGTGAGCACTTCAGTCGCCAGAAAAACCAATCGTTCCTCCGAGAGACACATTCAAATGTGACAGCAGCAGTAGCAACAGAAACAACCGGGCACCTCCACCATTTGGAGAATAATTGAAATCCAAAATATTTGCAGGGTCTAGAGATGATAAAGAAATCCACCCACTTACGCCAGAGGTAATACCATTTTGAATGAGGTTGTGAAGATAGAGAGTCAAAATCGAAGGATGATTCTTGCAGAGGGTGCCTATTCCCTCTGTTTAAAATTTGCACTATAACTAGTTTTATACATCATGGCCCTCAATATGATAATGGCCAATATAACCAAACAATAAATCATAAATACTTCTCCCCCTTCAGAGGAAATATCCAACTCGTATTGTTGTAATGAGGCCCCTCAATATACAGAAATGTTCCTTACTGGCTGTATATTTCTATCAAAAGACTATAGCCCGAAAACATGCCTTCCCATACATCCAGTTAGAACATAATATGAAACCCAATAAGACAAAAAAATATGCTATGAAAGATTCAATAGCAATCTTGGACCTTGTAGCTTCATTCCCCAAAAAAACTCACAACAATATTACCAGATTATCTACCCAGAGAAGGTCCTTTCATTGCTCTATACTCTCCACCCACAGAACTAAAGACCAACTTTGAGAAACTTGGTAATACGCTCGACACAGAACTAAAGAGCGACCATAGAGCCCCGAGGAACCGATTTCCACTGAGAATGGGAGGTTGTTTTTTCCCTGTTAAAAAAAAAATATTGGCAATACTCGCTTTATTACACATCTAGCTATGAACATCTATATATCATCCTGCCTGTCTATCCACATAGCCAATACAACAGAATGGGATTTCTTTACAGACCCAAAACCTATCGATGCCTGCCAATATTAAAACCAATTCCGATTGATTTCAATGGGGCCGAACCGCTTTATTGATGGAGCAAAATCAATGAAGGATCTCCGCCAGCGTTGAAAATACTCCAAAACCCCCAAGAATCTGTAATCCCCATCTTAAAGATCCTACCCATGTCGATTATCTCTATTGAGGGTTTTAACAAGGGTTCGACTCCAAGCTACGGGAGACCAGTGTTCCTTTTGATACCAAGAGAATGGAATTGACTCAGAAGTAGATATGAATTAATTTTCATAATTAAAAGAAATGGATATGGCAATGCTAAAAAAAAATCAATTTGCCTTATAGCTGGATTCAGTTGGAAATTGCTATAGGAATTGGTTCGATTGTTCCTTGTTTGGAACTGGCTCGGCATCTAAGATTATCCGACTTGGCAAACATTGTTAAAAGTTGAAACAAATGGTTTTGGAGCATCAAAGGAAGCAAGAGAAGCCCATCTTGAAGCAAGAGAAGCCCATATTGAGGGAGAAATTTATTTACCGTGGTTTAATAGAAGGTTATGGAATTATTCTTGAGTGTAGTTTTCTAGGTGTCATTTTGGAAAGTTTTCTGGTTTATTTTCCAATCTAATTTTTTTAGAATTGGCAGGGATTTATTGAAATCACAAGTTTGACGTGTGAACTCTTCACAATCTCTTCAATATCGAAGTGCCCCAAGGGTGTTTGAGGGTGTTGAATCCATATATGCAATAAAAAAACCAGTTTAAGCAACACAACTCAAGATTTGGTCACATTATTTTTTGGGATTTTGATAAAAAATCCGCTAGAAACTCCAAAATGTCGCACTTAAAAGCTGCTCCATTATTCTCTCTTCTATCTTCCTTTTTTTTTTGAGATTGGGTTGGTCCCAGCTTGTCTATTGGATGGCCTTTGTAACTATGTTGAGCTTGGGTCCAGGCCAACCCATCTAGTGGATGGAAGAACGATTTGCCTACAATAGAATGCTAACTGTGCTAAGCGTCAACCAGGGCCAAAGCGTCTATTGGATGGAAGAATGCTGGGTCGGGGCCAACTCATTTATTGGATGGAAGAATGATTTGCCTACAATAGAATGCGAACTACACTAAGCCTTAGTTGGGGCCAACCTGTCTATTGGATGGAATAACGATTTGCATACAATGGAATGCGTTCACTATGATTGTGAGAAACTCGATCAAGCTTGGATGCCTTTTGGGATAGTTTAACACCTCCAAAGTGGCTTCCATCCTGAATCCCTCCCCATGAGGTTTGACCCATAGACCTATTGGGACTAAACCCCACTCAAACTAACTAGTTTACCCCTCATGGGTAATGGAGGAATTACTTCATTTTGTTGAGGAGTTAGTTTGGTTGGAAGAATCAAATATTCATTTATTGAATGAGAATAACTTTATGTTCCAAAATTTTGGGCATTAGCATTTGTGCACATAAATTTTTTTGCCTCCCTCTCAACTTGAAGGCAAAGGTATATATTCACTTAGAGTGCCACATAGATTATCCATAGCTTAAACATGTCAACTTTACAAGAGTTGAACTTAGGTGGGAGAGTCTTACATGGGGATGATCATAACAATTAAGCCCAACCATCAAGGCTAAACTCAATTGAGAGTGAGAATGTTTTTGTATGGAGTCATATGAAATTAATATATCTGATATGAATATGATAAGCTCAAGGGAGTTATATATGGGGTTAAATGTATATGTAATAATGGTTGGCATAATAAGAATGGTCACATATACAATATGTAAATAGGGGTCAATTATGTAATCATTATTGAAAAATATATGATCGGGACGTCTAATTGTATGAAGTATTTGAATGATCTCCTATTATTTAAGGAGTCATTACATAACTCATCTCTTATTCATCTTGGAGTTATGGTCCACAAACACAATTGGTCTACATGGTGTGCTTTATGGTTTTTAAAGTTATTTTAAGGTTTTGTGGCATAACATTTTCTATGAAAACATATGATCCTTGGGTTTGACTCATACAAAGGAATCATATTGGTACTTTTTTATATATGTTTTTTTGGGGAAAGTTAAACGATGAAAATTTTGGAAGCTTGACGCATCAATGCAATACTTGTTGCCATGTGTGAGGGAGATGTTGTCATGTAACATTACATTTAAAAAAATAAAATAATACTTACATTAACAAATTAAAAAGTACATCTTAAAAAAATCAATGTCGGCCATAAATAAAATACTTCAATTTCCATCTTAATTTTACTTCAAATTTTATATAGAAATATAAAATAATTGAAAGTAAAAAGAAATTAATGTACTTTTTAGTATATGGAGTTACAAATAACATGCAAAAATAACATTTAAAAAAATATTTCATGTGAAATATAAATTATCAAAAGTGAGAGTCCTTATTCCATTGAGAAGTTCTTAATGTTAGAGATTTGTAATCTCTTCCATGTTTAGTATGGAGTTAACATGTAACATTTAAAAAAGTATTAATAAGAGAGAATATTTAAAAAAAATATTAATGACAAAATAATTTCATAAATTATACAAAAACAAGTGAAATTTAAAAACTAAAAACATTTTATTAGTGTGTTGTTCAAAACCAACACATTAAAAGTCAAGTCGAATCAAATTTCTTGAGGTGCAAACCTTTTTTAAGTTTTGCTCTCAAAAAGAGGATTGTAAGTTGAGATTCGATCCCTCTTGGCGATTGGTAGTTCCATTTATAATGTTTGTATGTACATAATTTTTTGCTTCGAGAGGTGTGCTCTACATCTTAGAGTGGGAGAGATGTTGTCACATGGTGTTATATCAAAATAAACAAATAATAAATACATTAAAAAATGTTAAGAACACAAAATCTTTCATTATTGAACATAAATATTAACTAGTGTAGATCCATCTTAACTCCAGATCTACCAAGCATCGAGAGGGATCAAATCTCTTTTCACTCCAAAACATGTTTGCACCTAAAGATATTTGATCCCTCGACGCTTGGTAGATTTGGGTTAAGATGGATCTAGGCTGGTGGTAAAATATTCATGTTTTACTTCATTATACTCAAAAAATATAGACCGGGAAATGAGGTCTTGTCACTAGTCACAAATGTGTTGTTGATAAAATAGAAATAATTTTTTTCTCAAGACCTCATATTCATAGTTTTAGGGGCCTAAGGAGACATAATGAAGTATCATTAGAGAAAATTATAGATTTTGATTCACTATACTTATCAAGTCACACATTCGGAAATTCAAGATTTTTGACTAGTGTTAAAACTAGTCTTAAAGATGTGTTTTGGGTAAAATAATATTATTTGTTTTTAGAAAGCTCCAAATTGGGTGTCACCAATTTCATTGGAAATAATATTGACCAAAGTTTCATGCAAAAATTTTAGAAGCATATGAGAGATATTGGACATGTGGCATGTTGTATAATTTTTCTCTTTATAAATAACTAAAACTTAGCAAGTGAGGAAATTTAAAAATAAAATATGGATCTCAAAACAATAAAAGTACTTCAAAATCAACTTTAAAATAACTAACATGATTTAAGATTTCAACCATACGGGTAAGTATTTTTGGAAGGAAATGAAGAAAAATACTCTTTAATTGTAACTTATTTTCTTATATGCTTTCTCAATTTTTCTTATAGGCTTAAATTTCAAGTGTATGCATTCATCAGATGTATAATTGAATTATCCATTCAATGAGTGTCCCACTTTGCACACTTTTGAAACATTCATAGTGAAATAAACCACAAATACCTAAAAAACATGTTCTTGAATCAAAATATATAATCATTGGGTTTGGCTAATTCAAATGAATCATATTTGTATTTTTGCGATAATATTTGTTTTTGGTCCCTATGAGTTTTATATATTGAATTTTTTGGTACCTTGAATAGACAATGCAATACTTATGGTAAAAATTTCAAGTTCTAGCTGCTTGGAAAATTTATAAGCCATGGAAATTAGTTTTTTCACTTAAGTCGAAACTAGTCTCAAACATTATTGATAAAATGTAAATTATTATTATTATTTATAAGATATGTCAGACAAATTTTTTTTGAGAGGCCTAAGGAGACATAGTTAAGTATCCATGATACAAATCTTATATTTTGATTCACTTTACTTTTCAAGTTATAGGCTGTCAAAGCTAGGGTTTTTTATTAGTCCTAAAACTAGTCTCAAACAAGTGTAAAACAAACATATCTAATTCTCAAAATCTCCAAATTGAGTGCCATTAGTTTCATCAGAAATAAGTTGGATCATACCTTTTTAGGTTAAAATTTTAGAAGCATATCAAAAAATTGGATGTGCGGCATGTTATACAAGTTTGCTTTTTGGAAACAGAAAAAATTAGCAAAAGTTTGGAAAGTTTTCATAATTTTTCACTTGGCACATCAAATTTTGGTCAAACTTATGACAATACAAAGAAGGCATATCAAAAAATACTATAGGCTAAAATTTAGATTTATAAAGATTAGAATTTTAGAGATACATCAGAAGAATTTTTTGCTATCAAGACAATCTCTAAATCAAGGTTTTAAAGGGTATGCTAAAATTGTCACAAATTTTGATTGGGGTGTTTGATTGACGTGATTTCAAAGCCATTGAAAAGAGAAAACATGAGGGAATATACTAGGAAAATTATCATAGTATTTCAAATCATGATTGTTAATATATTGAGGTCGTAAAGTGAAGGTTTCAATTAGACCTTAATTATGGATCAATGACAATACTTAACTTTAATGGAGATGAAGATGATATGAAATCAACCATGTGGAATGGTTGATGATAATGAAGAAAACTAATTTGAGTCTTTGGAGAAATTCTTATTTTCATGGTGAAACTTGTAATTGGTGGTATAACCTTGAAGAAGATACTATTTTGTACTCCACATAAGAAGAATTAAAGAAATCTTTGCAAAGAAATTGATCTAGGATACAAAAATGGAGGAGATACACAAAATTCAAGACAAGTTAATTGAAGTTAAAGTTTTTTTTTCAAATGGTAGAGGGTAAATGAAGGGATGAAAGAAGATATTATAAACAAAGGTGATGGTTTTTCAAGACGCAATCAATTAATCAAGCATTAATTGAGAAGGGTCAAAATCAGTGTGGGAAAATGGTAAGTCAAGGGAAGGATTGAAAAAGAATGATAACAAATCAAAATGTGGTGTAAGCATAATCAACAACTTATTAATGTTGTTAATAATGTGCAAAATTGTTTTATAAGAGTTTGAATCAAATATTGAAGTTCAGGTTATTACTTAAAAAAATGAAGAAGATACTACCAAAGGGATTGGAACAAAAAATTATAAGACTAGTTGGAAAAGCCATAAATTGATGAGGTGAAATAAAAAATGTAATCTATAATTAAAAAAAGACAAGTTAATATATGGGGTCACGTTATTACTATTAGAATATTGAAACTATAATTAAACATACAACAATACAAAACACCAAATTTTTACTAATCTAACCTTCTATGCATAGATTTAATCAATAATAAAAGGGGACAAAAGACAAAAGAACGAACACACCTGATTTACATGGTAAAACCAAAATTGGGGAAACATCCATAGGAAGATCATAACATATTTATTATCTTAAAAAATATCCAATCTTACAAAAATCACCACCACAAGTGCTTCACCATTAAGCAATGATAAGGCTATCACAATTTTTCAGTGTCGTGTTTTTCATGTTGCTTAAAATGGCAAGAAGAAAATCCTAATTTAATTTTCCCTTGAATTAAATTAGGAGAAAATTGTAATTCCACATCATAAGACAACTTGTACGAGTTAACTAAGTTAGTTTGACTTAGTTGGATCAATTAATTCGTGTTGAGGGCCTAACTTGAGTCATGTAGAGTGTCTCCTAAATTTTAGGAGCTTAGGTTGAGTTTATTTTGAGTTGTAATAATTTTATTTAGTTAAATTGAGTGAAACTAAGTTAAAATAGTTCCAACTGTTGGAGGAACTAGTGGGAGGTCAAGTAGTGGGGTCTGTACTCAGTCATCAACCAATTAAATGATAAGTCAACCATAATTAACTCATGCATGTATGATATATGAATTACCCAGTTGAAATTGGAGTTCAAGGGCATTGTAATATCAGTTTTATACAGGTGGTGCATGCAGTTAGAGAAGGACCTATATGGATTACGCAGTTATGGATGAGGATTTTCCCTAATTAATAGGGGCTAATTCCCAAGGAAACAACACAAGGAAATAGGAGCTTGGTCAAACAAAAATTTGGTTAAGTATTGACCAGAGCAGGCTTGTGAAGCAGTGAGATAGAATATACTTGTGCAGAGATTGTTCAGGCTTGAACAATCATTGTATTTCTTCTCTATTTTATGATTAATTAAATATAGATAGGAAGGGGTTTTGAGCAGTGGCTTTCCCTTGGATATATCCTCATGTTATGTATGTTAATTGATTCATGTCACACATTTTTGATATTGCTTCTCAATTGTGAATTGCTTTCCGCAAATGAATAGAAGTAGATTTGTATTATGTTTTAGAATATTACATGAGAAATATTGAATCTACAATTAATTTCAAAGTTATCTTTGCAGGAGGAACACGTTTGTAGATCTATTCTTCAGAGCTATAAGGATGGCATTCTATGGTGTAAGGCTCGAGTATGCCATAGAGTGTAGATCGAATTACATTTCTTGGCAAGACCAGATGGAAACCATCATGGAAGATAATGGGTTGAAGGAATTCATTGATAATGATGTCCTGAAACCAACACCAACTAATGCCCAGGATCTAGAAGAGTGGAAGAAGAGTGTCGTCAAGGCGAGGAGGATCATATTGGAGGGAGTACGAGACCATATTGTCTCTAATTTCCATGAGAAAGAAACTCCATATGCAATGTGGCATACATCAACAGATTTTTTCCAGAACAATAGTGACCACATGAAGTTGGCACTCAAAGACAAGCTTTGGAATATCAAAATGCAGAGGGCGACACAATACCACAGTACTTTGGAAATTTCACACAATTTCATGGTGAGCTTGGGAGTGTTTGTGTTACGGTTGTAGAATATTATCTGGTAATCCTAACACTTCTAGGCCTTCCCAAGAGCTAGCACAACTGTTACATGTCAATTTGGGCATCATCCCCCAAGACCAATATGAACAAGGTCTATCATCCCCTAATCAAATACTAACAGGTTCTATTATTCCCTAATTTAGTTGCTATATGCCATAAGAGAAGTCATTCCATTGATGGCTTGAATTGTGAGATTTCCAATATTTGAAGTATAGATTATATGACCCATTGACTCATCAACACTCCTCTGAATGGGCCTAAGTGCACTGCAATGCACTTATCTCCATGCAAGGGTGCACTGCAGTGCACTTCCCGACACTTAAGGGTGCGTTGGTCTCTTGGGAGTGAAATCATCATTGTTCCGGGAATCTCCACATGTCCAGTGCCTTGTAGAAGAGCTCATAGATGTCATACTTTGAATACAAGTGTTCATCCATCACCACTGAACTTGGAAACATGTATCACCTATTATTATAAATCCATTCAATTCCATTTATTGAGAAAATACCTTCAATTTACCTATAAATTGAGCACTCATCTAAGTGCTAGGGAAGGGAGAAATTTGTGTAATGTTATGCTGCTGGATTCTCAATTGATGAGAGGTGGAAGTACTGTTATGCTGCTGAGATGATGCTTGGTGTGATTAGGACGGAATGAAGTTGGCGCAGGTTGACGATGAATCGATCTATTTGTTGTAATCTTCTCCTACTTTCTTAATAAAGATATCTGTTCATTTTCTCATATTTATGCTTATATATTGTGAATTGCATTCTCAAATGTGTGTGTATTCTCACATCTAATCAGTTCAATTTGGTTAAGATAAGTAGATACTTGTATATTTGTATGTTGTTTCCTGTTCTCTATCTTTGATTGTAGGTATCGATCTAGCGGCTTTAGTTGGATTGAGAGAGATGAAAAAAACAAAAGAAGGAGAAAGAGAGCGAAAGGATCACAAATAGGTTTATTTCCTTTCTATCTATCTATTTGTCTTAGATAAAAGAATAGTTTTCTTTCTTCTGTTGTTCTGAGTGAAGGAACACCACACTCAGGGAATCTAGTTTATTCGTAGATTAGAATTCCGTATAACAAATTGGCGACTCCATTGGGGAATAATTCATCATTCTGTAGGTTTTAACCCTGAACAGAAATTATCTACACACGAATCTTATAACAGAAAATAAACAATAGCGAGAGCATAAAACATAAAACAGATAAACACAGAGATTTTCCCCTAGATCCCAAATTGGGACGACCAGCTTGATTTTTCATTATATTCCTTTTAGTGTTACAACACAAATATATATACATGCCGAAGCATACATAAACCCCAATCCATAAACCCTGGATTAGAACATAACCGTAGTTCCCTTGACCGGATCTACAAAAATACCAGGGGCCGAAAACCATCGTACCCCAATACCATGTGCAAAACCATGCACAAAACTATGGATGCGGACTACCCAAACACATACCCAACACATTCTTGGTGTTTTTGTCTCTGTTTACCATCATCAGTAGACTTTACTTTATATTATTAGTCATTTGAATGAACTTTTTGACTTAGAAGTGTGTTTAAGATTCTTGTTTTCCAAACTTGGCTGCGCCCAATGCACTGTTGGTCAGGGTACAATGCACTGCAAAGCACCATTTCCCTTTTAGGGGTGCATTGAAACGCACTGTCTGCCCTTACAGGGTGCATTTCCCCCTCAGCCAACCAAATTCCATCAAAATTTCTTTGCATTCAGTTTCAACCAATTGTCTACTGTATTCTCAGATGTTTGATTGCTCTTAGAGACCAGTAAATATTACTTGTTCTTCCTCCTTTGAAAAGTATTTTGTTCAATGTTTCATTAGCTGTTTTCTTTATCATTGGAAAATTAAATTCAAAGTTGTAAATTTTTCATTAGTTAAATTCCGTTTTCAAAAATGAAATTTTTGTTTCATTCCTTGTTTCCTAAAGGAAATTGTCGTTTCATTCTTCATTTTCCTAAGAGAAATTGTTGTTCCATTCCTCATTTCTCAAAAGAAAACATTTATTTGATTAATTTGTGCATTTAGTTTATTTTTATTCATTCACATTAAAGGAAACTGAAAATAAAAACATGCATGTGCATTTAGAGATTTTGTGTTGCATAGGAACATATTAGGGAAATATGCATTTAGTTTGTGCTCTTTGTTGTATGCTCAAAATCTGATTGCTCTATCCCTTAGTAGCTAGGATTTTCATTGAAAAACTGAATTAAAAAGTTTTGCTTCTCATTTAGTTTGCATTTTAGGAATTTCCCATTACATCACGCGGTGAACCTCGAAGATAAAATTTTAAACAAGATCAACTTAAAATTCACCTCAATCAACCTAATAAAGCATTGTAACATTAACGATAACACTTAGAAGGTCTAGGCTAAAGACGTGTTTCAACGTCGTTAAGCATAGCAGCTGTCGCTAACTTGTTTGCGATACATTCCGAGTGTGAAATCCCACTCCACGTACGGAAGTATATTAGAGCTCATCCACGTACCTTCGGGTATATAGGGCGGTGTTCTAGTATGAAAAGTATGAGGGGGTGCTCTCACTGTGCGGTTTCGCATTAGACAACGCTAATACGGACTTGGGCTTCCACGTACCTTTGGGTATATTTGGGAGGAAAAATTTAGATTTCTTACCATCCATAGATAGCTGAGTCGGCCACCTTGTAACTTGTGATACACTGAGCAAAAAATTCGGGGAGATTTCCTGCCCATACTTATTGGTTCACCAAGAGATATTCTTCAGTTCACAATTACTTGGTAAACATTTTACCTAGTATCACACTTTTATTTGTTTATTTGTTTTTGTAATAAAATAAATCAATCATCATGGAAGAAGAACATTTCTTTCCTTGTCGTTCGTGTAGAATAGCACTTAAACCACCTTTACCACCGGAAGCCATTTCTGGTTGGCGAAGGCGACCTCATTCTACTGAAACCAGTACCATCAATACCTATGGTGCGTCATCTTCATCACAGCTACTAGAGTCGTCTTGAGTCGTTTCTACACATCCTGGTTTATCTACTATCGTAGAAACAAAGTCCTCACAGCTATCTGTGGACACTGCACATCCAATCAATGAGGCCATACCTAAAGAACTCGACGTTGTTCAACTGGAAGTTGATCTAGATCCCATCGTTCTTTTACCAGAACATCTAGATCCCAAAGTCGAACAAATGGAAGTTGTTCTTGTATCGGTTGCTCCTTAGTCGATCGTAGCCATTAAGTCTTCCCTTTCGCACAATCAAGCACCTAAAATATATCTCGGGCATGACGATGAAATCCATCCACCTGGTTTTATTTCAATTGAGGAAGAACCTCAACAAGAAACATGCCCTTCAACTCCAATTAATTTTGGATCAGGGTTTTATATTTACGAGTCTATTCCTCGATTGACTTACACTGCTTCTATTAATCCAGTTTCAATTCAAGATCCATAGATCCTATAGGGTATAAACTGGGTCATTTGACCATGACTTAGTCAACATCTCCGACTATACCATCTATTACAGTTGCAACAACATCTACTATTTCTCCTCCGTCGATGTTTACCACATCACTAGAGTCACATATTTATGGTGGTCCATCTGTCCCACCGAGTTACCAATCATTATTTGGAACCTACTCTTGTGCCTCCTCAAATCCATGGACTTCACCCATGTCATCTTCTAGTATTTTATCTGGTACATCTCTAATGAGTATTGAACAATACTCCATCATTTTATGGTCACCCAAATGTAGGAATGACTGTTTATCAGTGGCATCCTATCCTGCTCGTTCAACCACAAACGATTGAGCATTCATATCAACCAGTTCAACCTGTTGCACTTGCATCTACCCCACCTATTAATACTTCATTACCCCTTTTACATGCTGATTTGGATGTACCTCAACCGTCTTAGGCGGGTCCTTCAACCTATTACCCTCAAGTTTTGGGCCTCCAAACTCCAACTCCTTCGACTGGTTTACAAAAACCACCTGTATCCAGAATATTTCAATCACAGGCTGGATTACCTTTTTATGGGATGTCATAGGCTCCTACCAGTTTTAACTATTCACAACCGGGTCCTAGATATTCTGGTTTGGGCTACAATCTTGGCGGGCAGTCACCTTGGTGGCCACAACCTTAAATGCCACAACAAAAATTCCAACAACAAGCAACTTACCCAGGTCTTGGTCAACATATCCATCAAGCGTTTGGTCATAAAAAAACCCGTATCTCGGTTACCAACAAAAAATTCCTTATGCTGGTTCTCAAAGGCCTGTTTCCCAAGCAATTCCATCATATCCTGGTTATGCTCAACCTAACTTGAATCGACAGTTTCCATTTGTCGCAACTTTAGAACTATTTGATTTAAACTAGCTTACCAATGACCCCATCAGCTATTCTCCTTGGTGGCTGGTGATACCACATAAATTACCCTATTAAATTCCTAATTTTATCACTCATAAAAAGTGAAACATTATTAGGTATGGTCATAAGGTTCATTTGTCACAAGTTGGTAAAGGAAAACTTTATTTTTTTTCATATTAACCTATCCTAAGGTCCAAACCCACCCCATTCAAGTCATATTATGTCCCATCAGTCATCATTTGCTGAGATATTTCATTTCCCAAGCTTTTGAATTCGAAAAGGTCACTTTAGCCAATGTTTCCTGTTTTTATAGCATATTACACTGTAGAAAGACAGTTTTCGATACGAAACTGCCTAATAGTTTCGTAGCGACACTGCCAGGAAATGAACTAACCACGCTACGAAAAAGGGTATTTCTGTTTGTCTTTCAAATATGGTGAAAGGTGTCAGTCCATGATTAGAACTGTTAGGGTGGATGTCATTCGAATCAGTTAGGGTCATTTCCAAGGTACGAAAGTCATGGCTGAGGTCATTATTACTGTTTTTAGCTTGCATGAATCATGTTTAAGCCATGAGCTATCATCAAAACTTTAAAACATTACCCAATTGGGTATTTTTTCTTTCTCAACTTCATCTTTGCATGCTCTTGAGTTCTGGAGAGTTTTTTCATCAAGCCAAGCTGGTTGCTGGCATTTTCAAAAGTTGCAGGTGTCACTAATCAAGCGAGGAAGAGAAGGTATAAAATCACTATGGTTGCAAAAAGGAAGACCAACAAAGGTGGTCACTGTCTCAGACATGAGCCATCAAACATGAAGTTTTTAAATGAAGACCCAACTGCATTAGAAGTTTTCAGAAGAACAAGGTGTTTACAGTTCTGCCAAAAATTGCAAGGGTGCCATGTGCAGGTTTCTAAGGAGTTTGCTATCAGTTTCAATGGGACAACTTCAAAGGTGGGAATGTTAAACATTACAGTAACACCAGAGACTATTGTAGCAACAACAAGAATCCCTAGAGGAGGAGAGAAATGGTTCAAAGGTATCAAGTTCACCATGCAGGACTGTAAATAATTTATCAAGCCAGAGCATAGTGAAATTGATCTCACAAATGCCATCCAAAGGAGCTACATGAAAGATAACTTCTCAAAGATGCTGCTAATTATTTAGAAGTACTTCACCTTTGAAGGGATGTACCACATGTTTTATTCCTACCACCTTAGGCTTCTGCTGCATTTTGTGGGTAAGAGGTCCCTCGATTTACCTTTTTACTTATACAGAAGCTTAGCTAAAATGTTAGACAAAGTTCAAATTAAATCTGAAGGAAATGAAACCTTTCTTTTTCATCATGGTTTGATCAAGTTGTTGGTATTAGAGGAGTTAAAGAGATTAGGCAAAGACCGGTCATCTTTTCTGTTCATCAGTGGTTTTGAAGTAGATGCTATCACTCCTAAAAGAACTCCCAAACCTAGAGATATACCATCACCTTCAATGACAGAGAAAGTTGAGCCAGTGTTCATGGAGACAGAGCCTTTGCAGAAGGTTGATACACCCAAAGCTACACCTGCAAAACAAAAGAAAAAAATGAGCAAACATGGTAGCACATAAAGGTCAAAATACCTCCTCATCGCCCGTAGGAAGACAAATATGGAAGAAGAAGCAAAGACCTAAATTAAACCTATTTCTCGCTAGCACTTATAGAATGTATCAAGATCGTTATACGTACAATCGCACATTGGCCAAGTAGGCTAGGGCAACGCTCTGTTTACACCGGAGGGACGCGTTACCCTCGTGTTTTTTAAGTTTGAAGTGGGAAAAACGCGCGAGAATGATTTGAATCTCCTGACTTTCCCCTCACAAAGGAGTCGCTCACAAAGGAAAACCGTAAGCACCAAAGCTCATTATTGGTCATTGCCATGGGAGACCGGAACTCCAAAAAGAGGCAAAAGAAGGAGATCAAAGAAACATCTAAGCTTTTTCCATTCCAAACTAGTGGAAATAGAAGGGCAACAATGGCCTTCTCCCTCTCCTATAAGAAGGAGCTGAAGGCTCTTAATTGAAGGTCAAAGGATTGCTCAAGGTTCTTGTATACTTGTGGAATAGAGAATAGTGTGACATTGTGAAGGCCAAGAGTCAAAGAGGCTCCTAGAGAGTTTGTTGACTTGGAATTCTTCACTAGAGAGAAGAGAGATTGGGAGACTGAGGAGGGCTTGGTACAACCGATGGTTGTAATCCTCCTTCTTTCAAAATCAATAGAACTGTGTTCGTTTTGTCCATTCAATGCTTAATGTTATTATTGTTGTTTCAATATTTACTTAGTATGATATGAATGGCTCAGATGTGTATAATCTAGATGTTTGTAGTATATTGATTTAATTGATAGGATACTTTTTATATTAGAAATTACACGGGTGCTTTGACTGATTGCAGGTCTCAGATTTGGAGCCGGCGAAGAAGGACTCTTACTTTGCTGCACAGCGCTCTCCAAGGGATTCCAAGACCGTCAAAGAGGTAATTCTCTATTGTATTCCTTCAAGTTATTTCAAGCTAATATAAACATACTCATGCCATCTTTGTGAACAACATAGCTAATCTTACTGTCTGCCTCGGGCACCGGAAAGCCCTGAGAGGGATATACGAAAACCAACCACCCAAGCAGTTTACCCTATAGCAGAATTGGCGACTCCGCTGGGGAATTTCCCCCATAGTTTCCGGACTATTTATTCCTTCCTTTCTTCTCTTCTTCTCTGTTCAAAGATCCTTCCGACCATTTTTTGATGCCCAGTAGACATACCAAACGCTTGCAGAGTTCAATCTTGTTCCTGTCTGGCCAACTGAAGAGCTTTTCCTTGGTTAACGCGACCTATGCAGGCTATCCAGTGCGTTATAACGCGGTCTATGCTTAAATACAGTGCGTTATAACGCTGTATTTTCTCACAGACAGAGCGTTACTCAGCCAAAAACCTTGTTGTTCACTGGTGTGACTGTGTTTTAGCTGTAGAGTTTTTTGGCCATCAGTACCTTTCAGCGACTGAATCCCTGTGCTTGTCTGCTAAACTGGCATTGTTATTTGTTTCTCTTATTTAGTTAGTGTGCAAAACATTTACTTTTTAAAAGAGAAATTTTTTTTTTATTATTTTTCTGCATTTAGCTGAGTTTGTTCTGAAAATTTTAGTTCACAGACTGTTAAAAGAGGTAGATAGAAGTATGAATCTTCAAAAGTTGAGCTGTGTTATTTACATGTTGGTGCATGGATGATTGAAAAAGAAACCTCTCCCTGTAGAAACACTCTTCATTGAATTTAATATTTAGAGCATGTTTTGCATGGTTTCTTGAGTCAGAGTCTCACTATACTTCATACGTCCATTCCCCCTTCGCAAGACTAATAACAAAGTACACTAAAAACAAAGCGATAATAAAATCAATCTAATAACTCTTTTTGAGCTCACACAAACAGTAGTTCAGGCTAGGATATTGGGTTAGGAAAGTGAGAAAACTACCCAAGATCTCAAAACTTGAAAACTAGAGTCATTAATGAGTGAAATCCTGCTGCACTCACATTATTGGGACCGTTCCTTTACCGGAGCTCAGCGCGAGACAACACTTGGGTGCACTAGAAGGTAGCCCGCCTTCGACTGCATCCTGTGGGTGTGTTATATATTAGGGTTCCCTTCGGGGATGTCGAAACTAGATCGGGGATCTAGGTATTCTGCCCATATAGCACACTGTCCTTGACCGTGGACCCCCCTGATGATGTCTGTGATTTGAGGTATCCTTAGTGGCCATACTTTTAGGGACTTACACAAGGTGACTGGGACGGGTTGTCCTGGTACCTGAAACAGATGGACCCACTCTGTCTTCGGTCTTTAGGAGGGTACTCGTCTTCACGAGAGTGCTTACACCTATTGTCTGAGGTTCGGGCGAAGCTCTAGAGTGACCGTAACTGTACTTTCGACCAACCCTCTCTGTATACTATTGCGATACTGGATTTCATCACCAGTGAATGGTAGTACTCAGACAGGGCACCCTATTCTGGCTGCTTGCTGATTGATTTTAGAAAGTCCTTTTTCTTTTTTGTTAAGTGTGTGGTTACTGTCATTTGAGACTTCATAATAGATCACAATTTAATAAAATTTGTTAAAATTAAACCGGTCACCGTGGTGTCCCCTGACCCACGCCGTCTGTCTCGACAACAGCAAGGTCTACCTCCTCTCAACCTTGAGGAAGAACTAAACCTTGGTGAACCCGAGCCTTCTACGGAAGGGCAGTCTCCTCTGACTAATCTTGATTATCACATAGACCCTTATCAGCCGGAACTCTCGGAGGACCCTTTCACTGAAGGCGTTGTACCTAATTACAATCCTTCGCTCACTGATCCGTTAGGGCCTGTGATAATCCAAATTACACCACGCCAAGATATGTCTGCGGCAACACCAACATCTATTTCTCCACCGGCATCCACAGGGTCGATACCAATGGCAACCATTCCTGGTTCGCCACCATCCTCCCCGCCGGTGGTCAGTTCTATGCCGTTACTGGGTAACCCCAGTAGTCAACATACACCTACCCCCAATCCTATGGTTAACACAACTGTCAGTAGTTTACCGAACCCTTCGGCATCTACTCCTACCGTAACCACGTTGGGGACCACGGTAGCTCCTCCCACGAGCATGACTACTTCGGTGCCCCTTAGCAACCCTTTCGGTTGGAACCCTCTGTTGAGTTCAAACCCCCTGGCCACTATACCAGGGGGCAGTGTTATCAGTACACAGGTAGCAGGGAATATTTCTCTTCCTATGCAATCCTTAGGACAAATGGGACAACCCATTGTAAATACTATCGCCTTAAGTGGTTCAAACATAGGCGTAGGATCTATACCGTTGCCAAATTATGCAAATACTAGTATGCCTCCGGGAAACTCTATTGCATCCATTTGGACTAACCAACCCCAACCTCTGTCTGGAGTGGGAGGGCACTTTTACGCTGGGGGCAACCAACCATTTTCCCCTCAATACACTATGCCCTATGGACAGCAACCATATGTTCCTACTCCTCCACCTATGGGAGGTTTTTATCAAAGTCCCACTTACCCTTCTGGTAACACATGGATGGGGGGACCCTATGGTCCAAGTAGTCAGCCCATACTGCCTTGGTTAGACTCGGGGGCAAATCCACAATTGCCATTCTTGGCAGCTTTGGACATACCCGACATCCATAAGCTGACGAACGACCCCATCAACCACAACCCGCTTTGGCCTCCAATACCGCATAAGATTCCTTCTGATATCCTGAAGTTCGACGGGAAACATGGGGACGACCCGGCCGCACACATCACTACCTTCCATTTATGGTCCATATCCAATTCCATGGTAGATGATAGTGTCCGACTTCGACTGTTTCCCCGCACCCTTACAGGCAATGCCGCTAAGTGGTACATTGAATTACCACGCGCCGCCATCAATACGTTTGGCGCTTTAGCGACGGAGTTCTTAAAGAACTTCCAACTACCAATTAGAGTGGAAACCGGCACAGAATTGTTAACATCACTGCGCCAAGACACCGCCACCCACATCTCCGACCATATTCATGAATGGAGACGTAGGAGGAGGCTCGTCAAAGCGCCAATACCAGACCATCTCTTGGCCAATTGGTTTTGTAAGTCTCTTTTACCCCACATCTCTAAAGACATTGGCCTTTCTGGTGCAGTGACAGAAGATCAATGTATTTGTCGTGCCCAACACTTGGATTTAATCTATTCACAATCCGGCACGCTTTACGATCTGCTCCCCCATGCCCCTGGTAACCCAAATCCTCCGGCTACTCAGAAAACCGGAGCTCATGCCGATGGTCTCGTTGGCGCGATCTCTGGTGTAGCCACCAATCAGTCTCGGGGGCAAACCTCCCAGCCATCCTCGGCTGCCACCGCCCCCCATCAAACGACTCCTCTTCCTCCCGCTGAGATAAATTCGGTGCAAATCTCACAAAAACCTAGCGGGAAAAATAAGAAGAACAAGAAGAAAACATCTTCTTCGGAAGAGCAGTCAGATAATCAGAACAACCCTAATCAGAAAAATGCTGCCAGAAATGACAGAGGAAAGGATAAACCCATGAAATTTCCTTGCAAAATCTGTGCGGAGGATCACTTGACATACAAATGTCCTCGACTGCAGGAATGCACCGATTTTATTGCTAACAAGGATTCTGGGCGAACACCTGCCGTTCTTCACAATCCTTTCCCCAATCAACCGCAACAACATCAACACATGGTTGACAATCCGCCACAACCCCATCAACGGGGCAACAGTGGTTCGTATCCTTCCGGCGAAGGACCATCTGCCATTTATGGCATCGAGAGTGTTGACCTTCAAACTCGCGCCAAGCTTTATGGAAATCCTACCATAGATGCTCAGGAACTTGGAACTAGTTCCAATCCGCCGCCGCCCAACGATTTACATATCGAAAGGCCTACTTTTGAACCTGTAATTCGTCCCCCCAAAGGGACACTTCGATGCACGACTCATAATACCTCTGCACGTGCAGCCCAAAACTACAATATTGTAGAATATTTGGCGCAGGCACCGTCAGCTATGTCTGCTCTTGAAGTATTACAAACCTGTCCAACACAAAGGAAAGCCTTGCTTTCGGCCATTGGTGGAATAGATCCCCAAGATTCCATGCTAGCAATCTTTGATATGGAAAAGGCTAAACCTCGCCTCTCACATCAACTCGCATTCCAGGTGCAGGTTGTGTCGAAAGGGAGACCAATCCATCGCATTGTCATAGACGAAGGTGCTTCGACCTGCGTTATGTCACAAGCTTGCTGGCTCCATTTAGGTTCTCCTACTCTAACCCCGCCATCGAATTCCCTCAAAGATTTTGATGGCCACACTTTCCTACCAAAAGGATACCTTGCTAGCTTTCCCATCACTCTGAGTGGGAAAACGGTAAACGTGGACGTTGAAGTCGTAGAGCGTCATCTCGACTATAATCTATTGCTCGGTCGCAGTTGGTCTTATGCTATGACCGCTATCATGTCTTCGGTCTTCCGACTCATCCTATTTCCATTGGATGGGAAAATAGTCACAGTCGATCAGCTATCCTTCTGCACCCCTGATTATGCCACTTTACCAAGTAGCACTGTACCCCTAATAGGAGGTGTCCCTGACTCTTACGTCAGTATCGGTACCGGTCTTCTGAAGGCATCTTCCCTACTAGGTTGTTTTCCTCTACCGCCGTCGCAGATCCCAAACACGATTGCAATGATATCCACCTTTTCGGATGGCTCTATCGACCCATGGATCATCCCAGCACCTTCAGAAATCGATTCCTATGGAGATCAGATGCCGCTTTCGCCGGCCGAGTTGGCTTATCAAGCCATCCAAATAGCATCTGAACCCTCCACTAATATGGTTTCGACCGCAGGTACAAACCTCCCTCCCATCACAGTTCTCTCTAAGGATCTCCTCAATGAAGTCTGGCCTACAGACGAAGCTATTTGAGAGATCATGTCATTAGAAGAACGACCTTGGGGAGAGTTTCACCATCGCACTTCGACGATTGATTCGGAGGCGATAAAAACCGAAATCCCGTCTTCTGACCAATTCGAGATAGTTCCCTTCTCTTATACGACCGTTTACACTATCAATTCAGAAGGGAACATGGGTAATCTTTCCAAGACACTGCTCATTGATATCTCGGTCAAGACAGGTATCATGGAAAATATTCCGTATTGCTTTTCAAATATCACACCTTTCCAACTTGCTTTCAGCCTGGAGGCA
Organism: Pinus albicaulis; assembly: GCA_034641835.2. Taxonomy (NCBI): domain Eukaryota; kingdom Viridiplantae; phylum Streptophyta; class Pinopsida; order Pinales; family Pinaceae; genus Pinus; species Pinus albicaulis. The sequence continues at coordinate 45,100,840 of CM076569.1, read as the reverse complement.
GTACTTCCAATCGAGTGCGAAATCCCATCACTCAAACTTGCCGTTGAACTCCTGCCTGGCACCACCGCCACAGAAGAGCGCTTGCTCTCGCTCGATCATTTGGACGAAACTCATCGAGATGCTACACTAGCACTCGAAGCTCACCAGCGCCGAGTTAAAGCTCAATACGACAAATCTGTCAAGCCTCGTTCTTTCCAAGAGGGCGATCTCGTTCTACTATATGATCAAAAGCACGACCTCTTGGGGGCAGGAACACTCCAACCATTGTGGCTCGGTCCTTACATCATTACTAAAGCCCTCTCAAAAGGAGCTTACGAACTACAGGACTGTAATGGAATTCCACTCGAGGAGCCCCGCAACGGGCTCTATCTGAAGAAGTATTTTGCCTAGTTTCGCACTAGGCATATGCTTTGTAATTTTATGTATATAAGTTTTGCCTATTTTATTTTGATGCTTCTGGATTATTGTTTTTGGTTTAAGGTGTTTTTCTCATGTAATCTTTTTCTTTCGCACAGATGTCATCGCATTCGTTATCATACGTCGGATATGCGGACGGTGCTAGTCGTCACACTAGACACATTGCTTCAGCTGCTTGGGTTCTCTATACTCCTGAGTCGGACCTTCTTGGTTCCGGGGGAATTTTCCTGGGTAACGCCACCAATAATGTTGCCGATTACATGTCAGTGATCCAACTCCTCACGGAAGCGGCATCTCGTGACATCTCCGATTTAGTGGTCATGTTAGATTCCCAACTCATCATTATGCAGTTAAACAATTATTACCGTGTCCGCCACCCGGTATTGCTGCGTTATTTTTTACGAGTGCGACTTTTAGAACGTCAATTTCAAACAATCACATTCGAACACGTTCCTAGAGAATTTAATGCATTAGTCGATTCTTTGGAAAATTATGTGTTAGATTGGCATTTATCGCATTTATTGTAAAAGATTTACTCATGAGTACATATATTTTTATCACATCAAAAATACATAAAAATTTAAAAACACAAATCACCAAATATATATATATATATATATATATATATGTCATGTCCAGTACATAGAAAACATCGAAAAGAAAAATCTCCCAAAACTTGGGGTGTTTTACAAAATTTGGCTACACTAAGCCATGCTCTGACACTAATACATCTACTCCACCAGCTAGGCCTGATGCTCATGATAGCATACAACTGCTCTAGCTATCCTCCTCAGAGGAACTAAGTATCTCTCTGGCACACCCACAGTATGTCGCTGCAGACAAACTGGAACCTCCCACATAGGAAGCGGTGGTATACCCATACTCAGACCCTCCAGGTTCCTGGAGAGTTCATGTAAAATTTGGGTATCATCGTCATCGCTGGCTTCCGCATCCTCTACTGCTGCACCAGCCCCGGGTAGCTGCAATCCTCGCCGTGCATAGCGAGGGGCCCCAACTGGGCGGACAGGTGCCACATCTGTGTCAAGCAAGCAAAATCTTCATGTCAAAACTAAATTTTCACCCCTTTTTTAACAAATTTTTTTTTACATAAACATTCAAAAGCTAAAAACACAAAAAACTTCTTTGAAAAAACACTGATCATTTTTTTTTTCCTTACCATCGGGCCCCCACTGGGTGCCAAGGGGTAGGACTAACTCGAGATCGCCTGTGAAGTTCATCCCTGCATAGGGATAATCCTCAATAATGATGATCTGAGAGTCCAGCCAATCAAAAAACCCCTCATCAAAACAGTGACGGACGGGACCCTCTCCAGTCCGTGGAAGCAAAGTGGCCCACCGAGCCTGCCTCGGCTCGCGTGGACCCAATGGCGCTGTAGGGATCCTGGGCCTCATCAGTGGTATCTGCTCCAGTATGAAAGAAACAATCAGTGTACCGTACCCAAACTCCCTTTGAGTACGGGTCTTGCATGCAGTAAGCTCTGCTCGGACCCGACGGACCACACCGTCACACCAGTCGAAAACCTGAGGCTGCATGCAATCCAAGGCTAGGAGCATCTGAGCCTTGGTCGCCACATGCTGACTCTTTGCACCTGCTAAGCGAACAATCATCCATAATATAGACCTCAGGGGTCTCAGAGTCACCTGTGCAATAGGTATCCGGTTACTCACAGCCTGGGTGCCACGTATGCAGTGCGCATGGATCAAATCAGTAGTGGAACGAGGGTCAGCTCTGGACCCCGTCAAATTGGGCCTCGCCCCACGACATGACAAGCCGGTCAAAAATTACACATCATCCTTTTCTATGGCGAGCTCATTGCCACCAATCCGAAAGACATGATGCCATTCGTCCCACTGCTGGATCAGCCACCTTAGGAGGTCCTCTTGACCCCTCATCAGTTCTAAACGGGCATACTTGAGCAATCCGCACCTCTGGAGAGCCATTAAGCTCACTGCATCCGTCACCATCTCTCATTCTTCCCGCTCATGCTCTCTCTCTCGCCAGATACTCATGATTAACAGCTGAACACCTGCAAATGCAACATTTTCAACCGATTAAAACTTGCCTGGACCACTTCAAAAATGGAGAAATTGAGTTGTTAGAAAGCACGGTGCACCTAACGCGGGAACTAGTACAAAACAGAGCGTTCTAACACGCAAGCCCCTCACGGGTTATGCGTTTAACGCGGCTGTCATACTCCTGACCCGCGTTAGGCGCAAATATTTTTCTAGGGCCTCAAAATTTCCTAAAATTGAACCAGCAAAAACTAACAAATCAGAAATTAAATGATAACAGGAGGTTCTAGCTCTTACCTGGATCTCGCAGAATAGAAAACTGTTGCCCGGATTGACCGTAATCGTCAGCTGAAATTTTCACCCCTTTTCCACTCGAGAGCTCCTTCACAGCACTCAAAACAGTGAAAATGAAAGTCTTCTAACCTTCTTATAGCAAATTCTGGGGCATGACTCTCTTAAGTCAGTCGGCAAAGTCGTGATTTCTCGCTGTACACATGTCGCAACTCTCGAGATTTGGTACTGATGTTCTAATTAGGGATCAAGATTTATGAGCAGACATACTCATGTTTTATCGAGCATTCTTTTTACGGTATTTTTCTTGCTCGTTAATCCGAAAAACCTCGAGTTCTCTTCTTCGGACTCGTTAAACTTATACGAAGTTGGCATCGAGCGTTCTTTTTTTGGTCTTTTCTTGCTCGTTAATCCGAAAAACCTAGAGTTTTCTTCTTCAGACTCGTTAAAACTATGGAGAAGTACTGAGCATTCTTTTTAGGAATCTTTTTCTCGCTCATAAAACCGAAAAAATCCCGAGTCACCTTTGTCAGGCTCGTTAAACTATTGAGACAAAGAACAAGGAGCCATTCTTTTCCTCTTTTTCAAAGCTCTTTAAACAGAAAAAGTATATCTATTTTTCTCCGCGTGACTCGTTAAAATTTCACGGAGGTATCGAGTTTTCTCCGCGTGACTCATTAAAATTTCACGGAGGTACCGAGTTTTCTTTGTTGGACTCGTTAAAATTTCACAAAGAAGATTGAGTTTACTTCGTCTCCTCGTACTCATAACAAAATGAGGTAGACATCCATTGAACATAGATTTCTCACTTTTCCGGATTCGATGGACTAACTTACGGAAAATGAACTGTTTCGGGCTTACTATTATCCCTTTGCCGTGCCCGGTTATCAAGACATGAAAAAGGTACCCCAATGGAGTCGTCTTTTACGACATTTTTCAGACTCTCTAAACATGAAAAATTCACCGAGTTTACTCGTCTGGACTCGTTAAACCTAATCAGACAGGACATGGAGTTGTCTTTTATGACATTTTTCAGACTCTTTAAAAATGAAAAATTCACCGAGTTTGCTCATCTGGACTCGTTAAATCTAATCATATGGGGCATAGATTTGTCTTTCCTGACATTTTTCAGACTCTTTAAAACATGAAAAATTCACCGAGTTTACTCGTCTGGACTCGTTAAACTTAATCAGACGGGGAAAAATTTGGACAAAATGGATACTTCCTCTGTTAAATTTCCAAAAAGGTTGATTTGGCAGCAAAATTCTTGAACATGGCACTTCCCAGAAAACTCTTTCGCAGTTAGCCGAACCCTACCATCTATGAGTATTAGCCTTCAAATCCCAGTGTCCCTGCACCGGTAAAATCCTAACACACTCTTTGGTGTTCAAACACGCTTCAGCTGCCTAGTACCCTGCTAGAGTGCCTTCTATTGTTCAAGCAGATCTCGCTATCTACTGCTCCTGTTATCAACCAAACAGCTCATTATGCCAGAAATTATTTGTCGTCCGACGTTCCCATTTACTCTTCATTATCTCAATCATAAACAAAATCAGTTGGTTTCCGTTTCGTGTTGACTGATGTAGGACGCCTCAGTGCCTACCTTTCAACAGATCACTTCCTATCGACTTCAACATCTTATCTAGGAAGTTGATCCAGAAACCCATCAGTACCCGGATACTTGCAGACATCAGTGGCAGGTAGTCTTGTGTTTGATCAAGGGTCTTCATCATTGGCTCTTGGTCGAATGATTCTACGAGTGTTCGACTTCAACTTCTTTTATTCACACTCGCTAGATTGTACTGGGCATCTTAGGGACCATCATCATTATCGGTGGCCACCTTCGCGTCTGTTAACAGTTTTCATTATTGACTGGTAATCAGACGATTTCTCACATGTTCGACGACAACTCCTTCATTCACATGTTGAGAAATATGCAGTTTAAGTGAATCGGCGGTCAAGACCTTGGGGAAAAAGGCTACACCATTAAAGTTGTGTTCCCTTCCCCAAGCTGCGATATTGTTTATGGAGACAGCTTCTTCAGCCTGATCCTGTTATGACGGACACTTCCACATTGTGCCTATTGGTGGACAGATTCTTCATATCTCTATTCTAGAGAAATCATGGTGTTTAAAGCTACTGAGCATGGGACATGCCCGACTCTAGGCAAATACTATATTTTCTGACATATGTTGTTGTTTCAGGTTTTCCTCAGTCTTTCAATCTCTCTATCTCTACAAATTATAAAGTATTTCGGCCATCGTCTTCGTCTCTGACCTCACACTTTAGGGGGCATCTGTTATAGGTCAAAATACCTCCTCATCAGCTCAGAGGGGAAGACAAATATGGAAGAAGTACAAAGACCTAAATTAAACCTATTTCTGCCAGGGTAACGCCTATATAGAAAAGAACAAGGGCGTTATAACGCAGGCAATCAGTACATTGGCCGCGTTAGTGGCTAGGGCAACGTTCTGTTTACACTGGAGGAAAGCGTTACCCGTGTTTTAAGTTTGAATTGGGAAAAGAGCGCGGAGAATGATTTGAATCTCCGACTTTCCCTCACAAAGGAGTCAATTCACAAAGGAAACTGCAGAAGCACCAGTTCATTATTGGTCATTGCCATGGGAAACTGAACTCCAAAAGAGGCAAAAGCATGGAGATCAAAGAAACATCTAAGCTTTTTCCATTCCAAACTAGTGGAAAGAGAAGGGAAACAATGGCCTTCTCCCTCTCCTATAAGAAGGAGCTGAAGGCTCTTAATTGGAGGTCGAAGGATTGCTCAAAGTTCTTGTATACTTGTGGAATAGAGAATAGTGTGACATTGTGAAGGCCAAGAGTCAAAGAGGCTCCTAGAGAGTTTGTTGACTTGGACTTCTTCACTAGAGAGAAGAGAGATTGGGAGACTGAGGAGGGCTTGGTACAACCGATGGTTGTAATCCTCCTTCTTTCAAAATCAATAGAACTATGTTCGTTTTGTCCATTCAATGCTTAATATTGTCATTATTGTTTGAACATTTACCTAGTATGATATGAATGGCTCAGATGTGTATAATCTAGATGTTTATTGTATATTGATTTAATTGATAGGATACTTGTTATATTAGAAATTACGCGGGTGCTTTGACTGACTGCAGGACTCGGATTTGGAGCCGGCGAAGAAGGACTCTTGCTTTGCTGCGCAGTGCTCTCCAAGGGATTCCAAGACTGTCAAAGAGGTAATTTTCTATTGTATTCCTTCAAGTTATTTCAAGCTAATATGAAAATGCTCATGCCATCTTTGTGAACAACATAGCTAATCTTACTGTCTAACTCGGGCACCGGAAAGCCCTGAGAGGGATATTCGAAAACCAACCACCCAACGGTTACCTATAAGCGGCAAGAGGGTTACAAGAAGCCAAACAGTGGCTAAGGGTAACTTAGAAGACATTCTGCATGCTATTGATATTGAAGAAACTCCCATAGTCCAAGCTGAAGATATAGATGAGGGAGGAAGGAAGCTTAAGAAAGGAAAAACAACTAAGAAGTTAGATTTTGCAGGTGAAGATGTAGGATTCATGTTTAAAGCTAGGAAACCAATGACAAGAGATTCCAGAAAGGTATTGGAAAGCAGTAAAGAAGCTGAGAAGGTCACTGAAATTGTTCAGCCATCAAAAAGCATCAGATACCTATCCTTACCTGCAAAATAAGAATTAGTCATTAAAAAAAGGAAAGGTAAAGAGAAAATCATTGAAAAAATAGAGATTGAAGTCCTTAAGGAGTAGTTGAATATGGCAAATGATGAAATATCAATCTTGAAGAAAGAGGCAAGGAAGCACAAGGTTTAGAAGGTAAAATTTGAGAAAATGAAATAAATTTGGGAAGAGCAGGTCATAAATGTGTCAAAGAACTTAGACAACACACAACAATTGATCAAATGGACTCAGCCATTGAGAGGAGAGGTGAAACATATCAGAAAAATGAACCTACATTTGCAATCTAAGAATATGACACTAAAGGACCAAGTCAAAGACCTCCAAGAGCAATTATAATTGATTCAGAAAGAGCTGGAGAAGAAAGGTTTAAAGATGACTGTGGTTGAGGAGCCCATAGCTCAATTGATCATTAATGAAGAGGAAACACCACAAGGGCCTTAAGCTGATATTGAATGTGTTTTAAAAGGTTCATGGCATGCTGAATATCAAGTTTTTACAGCTGGAGGTCACTTTCTGGAGACAATTTTCAAAACTGGAAATTCTGCACTTTTACATAGTTTCGTAGCGTTTCCTAGGCTTAAAGCCACGAAAATGGTTCGAAAAAACCTATAGCAGCCTTTTTGCCTCTAAATTCACTTTTCGCAGTTTTTAAGGAGGGAGAATGATGGTGGTGATGTGTCATGACTAGGTTGACACCATGGAACAACAAAGAAGCAGATTTTTTGGGTGCAGAAGCTACTTTTTAGACACTACTAAAGCTCGCTACGAAATTGTCCTGTTTTCATAGCAAGCTTTTTTTGAAGGTTTTGAAGCAGCTTAATGGCAGTTTTGGATAGTTGGACTCCTCCAACATGTCAAGGGACCTTAACGTCAAACATTTATGACTCGAGGGAAGTGATGTGGAGATAGGTCATCACCCAAAGATCTTGTTGAAGATAAGGATTAGGCATTCATGAAAAATAGGGTTTTGTTCCACATGTCTAGGAGAGTTTTTAGTATGTAAAGTGGTGATGAACTATGTTATGGATTTTTGGAGCATGTGACACTTATGTTGAAACAATCATTTAATTGTTTCAAATATAAGATAGAGGGATGTAATAATTAGGAGTTTGAGTCCTATTAGGAAATGATTTTTTAAGGTGTAGCTATCATTTTCTTGTTAGAAGTCATGTTTTGCAGTTATGTGATGTGTCATAGGAGAATTTGATGAATGTAGCCATTAGGAAGATCATCCTTGTTGTAATATTGTCTATTAAAATGCAAGGCATCGAAGTAGTGAAGGGTTGGAGATTTTTTGCACCAAACTGCTGCTTTATGTATTTTGACTTATATTAGTGATACAAAGGGACTTTCTTCTTGACAGACCTAAGATTATCATGGGGTTTTTAATGTCTTATTTATCTACATCTTATGTTTTACCACTTGCAGTAGATTTCATTTCTATTACTGAGAATTCATAACTCTATGCTCTGAATTCCTTTAGTAATTAAATGACTGTGTTTTCTTATGTTTTATGAGTTAATTGCCTTTGTTAAACACCCCTATCTACCTCGGCTTCCATGTCAAGAAGCCTTGCCACTGAAACTACTGATTGTTGACTCCATAAGCCCAATGGTAGAAAGCCTGCATTCTTTTCAACCTGTAAACATAAAAAACAAGTTACATTTTCAATAGAGTTAGCCATCTAGTACTATCATTATCAAATATCGTAAAAAATCTTGAGAGAGCCCTCTCAGATTAAAGAGGCTAAGCTTCAGTCAAAAGCTGTTTTGAAACAGTTACATAGAGTTGTCTGATCAATAGCCAATCAAGTACATTTTTGTGATAACATTTTGGTGCGTTTGCCGGGAGCCTGAAGATATACTTTTCCTAAAATTTTGAAGCTGAGTTCTTGAAGGTAGCAGGAGCTCAGAAGCTGTTCGAGGTTGCAACTACCTTTGTGACTCCCTTCAAAATTCTCATGTTCAAAGGTGGCTTTGAAAAGGAGATATACAAAGAGTAATCTTGACTCAGATCCACCTACAATTGTGGATAATCCAAACACAATTTCCAGAGGCTCTCAAGGCAATTATTCACAATCAGGTACTCCATTACATACAAAAGTCTCGTCCTTTGAAGTTTTAAGAAGTCCCGAAGATAAAAGGTTTGATGATAAAATTCAGGAAGTCTTGTTTAGGTCTGAGAATGAAAAAAAATTGACTGATCTGTATGTTTAGAATCTATTGGGGCCTATATCAATATTTTTATATCATTTTATCATCTCCATCTATAGTTATGCTTAATATGACTGCATTGTAGTTTCTCTCTGGCATTTTGTATTGTAACAACAACTCATATTTGGGAGTGATTACTTATGGGAGGCTTGTTTCCTCATTGTATATGATTTATGCCTCACTCTTTTGTATTGATTTGCTGCTCTCATACATAATGTTATGACTCCATATTGGTTTCATGGTTTCATGTGTTAATTATTTGCTGCTGCTTTCATTTTATGAGATATATTGCTACTTTCCCCATTTGGGAATATTACACAAAAGCCAACAGTGAGCAAACATGGCATCAAGAGGGTTACAAAAAGCCAAAAAGTGGCTAAGTGTAACTTAGAAGACATTCTGCATGCTATTGATATTGAAGAAACTCCCATAGTCCAAGCTGCAGACATAGATGAGGGAGGAAGGAAGCTTAAGAAAGGCAAGATAGCTAAGAAGTTAGAGTTTGCAGGTGAAGAAGCAGGATTCATGTTTCAAGCTAGGAAACCAATGAAAAGACATGCCAGAAAGGTCTTGGAAAGTAGTAAAGAAGCTGAGAAGGCCACTGGAACTGTTCAGCCATCAACAAGCATTATAGACCTATCCTCACCTGCAAGATAAGAATTAGTCATTAAACAAAGGAAAGGTAAAGAGAAAATCATTGAAAAAACAAAGATTGAAGTCCTTAAGGAGAAGTTGAAGCTGGAAAATGATGAAATATCAGTATTGAAGAAAGAGGCAAGGAAGAACAAGGTTCAGAAGGTAAAGTTTGAGAAAATGAAAGAAATTTGGGAAGAGTAGGTCATAAATGTGTCAAAGACCTTGGACAACACACAACAATTGATCAAATGGACTCAGCCATTGAGAGGAGAGGTGAAACATATAAAAAAAAATGAACCTGCATTTTCAATCTTAGAATAGGACACTGAAGGACCAAGTCAAAGACCTCCAAGAGAAATTAGAATTGATTCATGAAGAGCTGGAGAAGAAATATTTAAAGATGACTATGGTTGAGGAGCCCATAACTCAACTGATAATTAACGAAAAGGAAACACCACAGGAGCCTTAAGATGAGATTGAATGTGTTTTAGAAGGTTCATATCATTCCGAAGATCAAGTTTTTACAGCTGGAGGTCACTTTTTGGAGACATTTTTCAAATCTGGAAATTCTTCACTTTTACATAGTTTTGTAGCGTTTCCTAGGCTTAAAGCCAAGAAAATGCTACGAAAAAACCTATAGCAGCCTTTTTGCCTCTAAATTCACTTTTTGCAGTTTTCAAGGGGGGAGAATGATGGTGGTGATGTTTCATGACTAGGTTGACACCATGGAACAACAAAGAAGCTGAGTTTTTTGGTGCCGAAGCTACTTTTTAGACACTACTAAAGCTCGCTACGAAATTGTCCTGTTTTTGTAGGAGCTTTTTTTGAAGGTTTTGAAGTAGCTTAATGGCAGTTTTGGACAACTGGACTCCTCCAACATGTCAAGGGACCTTAACATCAAACATTTATGACTCGAAGGAAGTGCTGTAGAGACAGGTCATTAGCCAAAGATCTTGTTGAAGATAAGGATTAGGCATTCTTGAAAAATAGGATTTTGTTCCACATGTCTAGGGGAGTTTTTAATATGTAAAGTGGTGATGAACTATGTTATGGATTTTTCGAGCATGTGACACTTATGTTGTAACAATAATTTAACTTTTTCAACGATAATATAGAGGGATGTAATAAATAAGAGTTTGATTCCTATTAGGAAATGTCTTTTTTAAGGTGTAGTTGCCATTTTCTTGTTATAAGTCATGTTTTGCAGTTATGTGATGTGTCATAGGAGAATTGGATGAATCTAGCCATCAGACAAATCATCCTTGTTGTAATATTGTCTATTAAAAGGAAAGGCATCAAAGTAGTGAAGGGTTGGAGATTTTTTGCACCAAACTTCTGCTTTATGTATTTTGACTTATATCAATAATAGAGAGGGACTTTCTTCTTGACAGACCTGAGATTATCATGGGGTTTTTAATGTCTTATATATCTACATCTTATGTTTTACCATTTGCAGTAGATTTCATTTATATTACTGAGAATTCATAACTCTATGCTCTGAATTCCTTTAGTAATGAAATGACTGTGTTTTCCTATGTTTTATGAGTGAATTTCCTTTGTTAAAGACCCCTATCTGCCTCAACTTCCATGTCAAGAAGCCTTTCCACTGAAACTACTGATTGTTAACTCCATAAGCCCAATGGTAGCAAGCCTGCATTATTTTCAACCTGCAAACATAAAAAACAAGTTACATTTCCAATAGAGTTAGCCATATAGTACCATCATTGTCAAATATCATAAAACCCCTTGAGAGAGCCCTCTCAGACTGAAGAGGCTAAGCTTCAGTCAAAATCTGGTTTGAAACAATTATATAGAGTTGTATGATCAACAGCCAATCAAGTACAATTTTGTGATAACACCTAAATTCAATGGAAACCCTGGAGAAGACCCATCAGCGCATGTTATGGATTATCATTTATGGTGCTCATCAAACTCCTTAGATGATGAATCCGTTCGACTACGTCTTTTCCAGCATATGCTTACTGTTCCGACTGCGAAGTGGTATATTGAATTACCACGAGCTTCGTTTAATAAATTCACTGCCTTAGCCACTACCTTTTTAACCCACTTCCACTTACCCATACGATATGAAACTGGAATAGAACTGCTGACCAATTTTAAACAGACAACTGCTACTCACATTTCTGATCATATTCATGAGTGGCGTCGTCGTTGTAGAATGGTAAAAACATTTGTTCATGATCAACTCCTCGTTGAGTGGTTTATTAAGTCCTTTCTTCCATCTATCACCGAGGATGTAGCTAAAGGCAGAGTCGTCACTGAAGAGCAGGTCATTTCTCGTGTCCAGTACTTAGATTTGATTTATACTTAGTTTGGCACGTTCTATGAGAAAATTCCAAACACGCTGCGATTAAATTTTACTATTCCTCCTCCATCTAGTAACGAATCTCATGCCAACAGCGGTATGATCGGTTCTGAAAACAATCACACCTCTACTGCATCTGATCCTGCACCTTCTTTTGAAATTCATGCTGTGTCATCTGACAAAGGCAAAAGTGACAAGCAACCCGAAAGCAAGAAAAAGGGGAAAGCGAAGAAAAAGCAAAATTCAACCCCGCAGGAATGATCATCTGATCCACAATCTGGAAATTCTCGTAAACCTCGTTACCCTTGCTTGATATGTAATGAGGAGAAATTTCCTTATAATTTGATTCATTTGGTTGGTTGGTGTAATTAATGATTTAGATGAATATGTGCTTATCAACTTTCCATTGGGATATGGAGTCAATGTGTTTTGAAACATAACTAAATCAAATTATAAGGAAAGTGTTACAGGGAAAGATAGGTGAGCAATATCAGATCTCAAGGCTAAATGGTGAAGTGAATTTTCAATCGGGATCAAGGATCAATTAAGAATTCCCTAAACCAGATAATGTAGACGGGTGAAGAAGTCAATCGGTATCAGAGGGCAATTAAGAATTCTCTAAACTAGATATCAGAAGAAAATATAGAAATGTATAACAGTTAAAAGAAAAATGTAATGTTTAAGCAAATTCTGCATTAATATTCCTATTATAACATTCAAATTTAGAACACATAAAATTTTATGATAATACTTAGAAAAAGAACATGAAAAATTGAAATTTTATACTTCACTGAGATAGCTCAACACATGAATCCTATAAATAAGTTTCTTTATAACTTGTTCAGTCTGTTGACTGGAAACTGGTACAATAACTCTTTGGCAAGAGATTAGTTAGCTAATGAAATATTCAGAAATCAACACTTGACCAACCCTTAATACTTCAAATGATGAAGTATTTATACAACATGTTACAAAATATCCTGTCAACTGACTAGGATTTATTCTAGGAAAATAAAATATCTTTATGCAAAAAGATAGTGACACCTTTCAACTGATTGATATCTGGCCCTGATTCTTTGCTTGCTGTTGTCTATATGTTCTTTCATCTATCTTTCTTTCATTAATCTTTATTTCACCCTTTATAGTAAATCACACCACTTCTCCCACGTTTCTTCATCCGGGATTTTGATTTTCATCATCCTGCGGTAAATATAATCTGCCTCTGAATATTTGGCAAACGTAGGCTTATTTACAGAAATATGTAGGTAAAAGAAGTTTTCTAGAGTTTGAAGGAGCACCTTGCCTCTGGGAATGCCCTTCATTAAGGAAATGTGGGATGTTTCTTTGGCCACTTCCCTTAACTTATAGACATAATCCTCATGTCTCATGAGTTTTTCATTTATTACTAGAGGACTAGGTAGACCCTTCTGTCTCAATATATCAAACTTGCTAAAAAATCTGTGCACAACGAGTTCCATGGTTTTACATTTCTGTTCAAGCTGTAGCAGTAGATTTCTTTTAGAAATTATTTTCTTTACTTGTAGGATGGTCTCTATTCTGTCAGCTATCCCGAGTTCTTCCAATTCATATTTATTTTTAGAATTCAAGAATTTGATTATTTCAGAGGCTCCCTCTGGTTTCTTTCCAAGGTTGGCTTTGATTTTATGAATTGCTTTAGCAACTTCCTTCACAAAGTCATTCTGATCAAATATAATCTATATAGAAGGAAAAATATCATTAACCGAGTTAATGATATTGGTCCACAATTGTTGTTTTGCTTGGGTTAAAGGATCTGTTAATGAAAACTCTTTCTATATCTTGTGGATTATGTCAGTCAGTCTATTGGATTTCTGTACTTCAGCTTGATATCTTATATATGCCAATTTATTTTCATCCTCTAAGCTCTTTACCTATTCTTTGAGTTTATTAATCTTTGTAGTCTGAATAGACATATATTCCATTGCTTTGATTAATTTGCTGGCCTCATCAGTGGGATGGGCTGTTGGTATTGATGATGCTGGTGCTGATGTAGATACTACGGGAATAGAAATAATGGGAACTGCTTCCATGCTAGCTTGTTTTTCATGTACAAGATTATCCATCTCTGTCTCCATTTCCTTTAGTTGAGCTATCAATTGGATGATTAAATTCATCATCTAATCCTTTTTATTGTTTGTCTCCAAAAACTCCTTGGTTTGTGGATGCTCAGTAGTTGGTGGCTTTAACTATTTCTTCCATGCAACTATGCCTGCATTTTTCTTCTTTATAATTTCTTCTACTGCTTTGATGTTAGTTGGATTATAGCCAATCTAAATTACCAACTCTTCTAGTGACTTAATCCTGTTGTCCTTTTCTTGTGATGAGGCTCTCTCTAGCTGTAACTATGACCGTACATTTTCTAGGGAATTCTGCAACTTCTGGATTCTCAGAGCTTTATGTGTCATGGTTGAATATATCATCTCTCCTGCTTTCTTGTGGAATTCAATTTGGTCAATTGGATGCACGTCCTTGGCAGGAACTTCAAAGCTTGTCTTTTAATAGCCTTCTGAAGTTTTGGGGGCCTGTACTTTCGACTGTAGGAATTTCATCTGCATTGTCTTTGTCTTGAGGTAAAAACTTGAAAACAACCTACTCTGATCACTGGGAGTTTGCTTCCAGTATAGTGCATATGTAACAACCTTCAATGCTTCATTTTTAATTTTAATCTCTTTATGTTTCTTAATGATATCTTTTTCCTTCTCAACTGGCTTACTGAATGTTGAAATCTCCACACTATTTTTCTTTTGAATGATTTCTGCTCTGGAATATTATGGCAGAGATGTTTCTTCTGTATGTGTTGTAGGTGCATCATCCCTGATAACAATCTATGTTTCTGTTTCAATTGTCTCTTCATGCTCTATTACTGGGTTTAGCTTTGTTTTCTTTCTGTACATAAGCTTGAATTTATTATCAGATGTAGCTTCTGCTGAGTAAAAGCCTTCTTCTCTAGACCTTTTAGAATTCCTATCTTGTGGGTCTCGAGTATGTAGGATGGAAATAGTATCAAGTTGCTCCTCCATCTCTTTTAGAGTATTTTCCAACCACTCTGACTGAATGGAATATTTCACTATCTCAGGCTTAGATTCATGGATGAAAGGGGTGAGTTTAAACTTAATTCTTAATTTTATTATGATACCTAAGGGATCATATGACCATTTGAAACTGTTGCTGAAATTTAACTCTTGTAGGCATATGTCTGCTTCCTTTCCAGCATTCCTACTGTTGCATACAAAGGGCCCTAGTTGGCTTTTTATCTTGAACTCGGTTTTCTTTTTGGCTGAAAGGAATTTTATCTCATCAGAATTCAAGATCTGTCTAATGTACTCTAATGAAAATATCCTCATTAGGATGTATTTGGGAAGCTTATAAGGGACTAATTGGCTTCCATATACTCTGATCTCTGTGTGATTCTAGTATAAATACCAGTCTCTTGTCTTGCTTTGGTCAGATATCTGTAGAACTTTTTTGATTTCATCATTGATTCTAGATATACAAAAGAATCAATAAAGTCTTTGAAACTAAATTCATTGGAATCCTTTCTAATCAAGGATGTCCAAAATATTACAGACTAGGGATTACCCTCTGTGTCCAGTTCTTGTAGGTTGACTATAAACCTTTTAGACTGAAAATATATGAACAAATGAAATAATACTGAGGAGTATTTGAACACTCCTTCTTCTAGCAGTTTGATCAGTTTATCATTCATGGCATCTTCCAGGAATTGTGAAAAGTTAAAAAGTATAGTTGGAGGCTGGCCTAGGAAAAAATTAGAGAGGAAACCAATGATGGATTCATCTACATACTCATTAGTAAAATATCATAGGATACAGGAAATCATGGAAAGTTCTAAAAACATGGTAGCAAAGTATGGTGGGTTGTTTTTAGGAGTTTGTACTGATTGAGGGAGGAAAGTCTAAAAGATTTGAAACCTTTTAGGAAAATCTAGCTTTAGATAAAGCTCAGTGAGGGTTTCAATGGAGAAAGACACTCCCTCTAGTTGTGATGGAATCTGCAGAATTTGGTTAATGGATTGAGTAATTATTGTAATTAGGATTTCTTATTCACGGGTGACTATGGATCTTTCATTTGGCAAATAGATGAGTTGGCATAGTCTGATGACTTCAGGGAACTGGCAGGTCTGTGGAAATGTGTATCTTGGCAGTTAGAGTCCCACATATGAATATCATCTGCCTGATCAACAGATTTGTCATGGCTCCAACGATGGAGCTCCAAAAGATTTCTATTAGTTAATGTGTCTATTATTTTGAAATCTTTATCGGCCAAAGGAGTGTGGTCGACATCTAATAGGGGTGGTTGCAGAGGGTTTACAATTTGGATGCTTTGGGAAGCCATCAATTTGATTCAATTTATTAATTAATTAGCTTAATTGATGGTGGCGGGTATTAGAATTACTTGGAATATAGAGAATTTGGGTGTGGAAGTGGTCCAGGTAGCAACGGGGGCTTCAATCTTGATTGGCAATGGATTTTCCTCAAATTCGCAAAGATAGGGAAATGAATGGAAAAACAGGGTTTTATATTTTTGAGACTTGGTGGTTTATTGCATGCCGAAGGATGGTTTGGTGGTTTGGGTAGGAGGGGGTGTGATAAAACCTGGTGGTGCCACGTGGAAGGTGAATGGGCAGATAAAACCACCCATTTCGCACCCCCCCTGGTTCTAAACATCGAACGTCGGGGGGTGCGAAATGGATTATTGGCCGTTAGATCTGTTGGCGGTAATCAAACGGTTGATGGGGTTTGAGTTTTTAAAAGAGGTGGATCGGGAAATAGTTTAGGCGGAAGGTTTAAAGTGGGAGAGTTAAATGAACGCGGGGCTATTGAAATATATTAAGCAAGGAGTTTAAATAAAAAAGGGGGTCCACTTTTTTATTTTTGCGCTTTAAACTATTGAAAAGTGGGCTTTGCGTTTTATGAAAACATAAAGTTTAATTTAAGGGGGAAATGGGGTTTAGCAATGGGAAGGGGATTATTTAAGGGGAAAGAGGTTTTGAAAATGTTTTTGAGGTTTAGGAAGGGAAAAGGTTAAGGGATGGGGCTTTTAGAACTAGGAAGGGGGAAAATGATTTTTAAGAGGGGAAAAGGGTTAGGATAAGGGGGAATGAAGAGGGAAAGGGTTTTTAGCAAGGGGAAGGGTTAGAAAGGTATTTTTTGATAATGGATAAGCATAATGATGCTTATGTAACTTTTGAAAAGTATTCTACCTAGTATTTTATTCATGCTAACATTTTTTCCTTCCTTTATTGGGTGCATTTGAGTTTGCTGACCCTTTTATTTTCTCTTGATAAGCAAACTAACTTATTTCTAACCTTATATCTTCCAATGGCTCAGATTAAACTTATGAGCTCATTTCTATTCTCTACCTAACTACTGATATGCCAAGATTAAATGTTTTGGTCAGATCTTTATTCACTAACTATCATAACATAAATTTTAAAGGCATGAATGATCGAAATTAGACTGCATGATCATCATGAATTGTGGCATTTTGAACAAGATGCACACAATTTATTTGAAAAAGTAGAGTAAACTAAGAGTAGTGGCATTTGAATGTGAAATAATTTCAGAATGTATTTTTGCTTCTTTTTATGGGGTTCATATTTTATATCTTTTTTATCTTTCTTTCTTTTGGTCCTTTGATTATTCTTTTAGGACATACCCTCTTTTCATTTTTTAATATGGAAAACATTTGCAAAAATGCAAAGGTATGTAAAATATTACAAGACTTAACATAACCGATTCAAAATTATGATCCCTATTATTATAGGAATCTAACACATCCATCACCACTGAACTTGGAAACATGTCTCACCTATTATTAGAAATCCATTCAATTCCATTTATTGAGAAACTACCTTCAATTTCCCTATACATTGAGTGTTAAACACCATGTTAAACACACACATGGTGTGGGGAAATATAAACACACACACACAAGAGACTCAACACACAATGAAAGATAAGTGTGAGGCTTTCTTATTTTCCATTATACAAAGATGTACATTTATAATACAATGGTGTGACTCTTGGTTTCATATTCCAAGGTCACTTGGACTCCATTGTGAATTTTCGCATTCCACACCTACCCATGTAGGATTAGGTGTTCCAACATCCCCCCTTAATCCGAAGGGGTATGTGTGAGTCCAAGAAGAGAGTTGTAATACAAATCTGCAAAGTATGCATGGCAATCCTTAGTCTGAAATGTTGAAAAAAAGAGGTGGTTTAAGGATGACCACCAACACTGGAACGCAAAACTTGTTGTAGTTCCCGGAACTCTTCCAAAACTAGCAAGAAGCTGAAAGCTTCTACTAGAGGAATTTTCCCTCATAAAAAGGGGAGACCTTCAACCTAAAATAAGGGAGGTCTACTACCTGTGATGGTTTTAGGATTACCAACAACTCTGGAATGCTTGAAGAATTTCCTGGAACTCAACCAATGCTAGCAAGAAGCTGAAGGCTTCTGCTAGAGGAAGTGTTCCTCATATATGAAAGGGAGACCTTCAACCTAAAATAAGGGAGGTCAACTACCTGTGATGGTTTTAGGTTATCCACCAACCAAAGATGATGGTTTAAGGTTGTCCACCAACCAAAGGCATGCTCATGGGCATCCGTGTCTCTGGCTACATCTCTGAATCTGGAATGACGAATTGTGGCTCAGGCTCGCTTGAACTGCTGTATCTCTGGCTAAAACTCTAAACATGGAATGAGAGATTGTGGCTCAGGCTCTCTTGAACTGTTGTGTCTCTGGCTACAAATATGAACATGGAATGAGAGATTGTGGCTTAGGCTCGCTTGATCTGTCGTCGAAGCTTGTACATGACCACCATTTTCCCCCCGGTCAGGGACAAGGTGAGATGATGGAGAAAACTCAACTGCAAGTTTGTTCAATATCTATGAACATGTTCTAACATGTAACTTAAACATCTTCTTGGCTGTTGATGCCCATTGCCAAGAAGCGATCAATCCAAGATGAATCTTTGTTCTTGCAGGAGGCTTGTTTCTGAAGCATCTGTCTGAAGAATGGGTGTGCCGACCACAGTGCTTGCATGGATGAAGATAAAAACATTGATATTTCATATGGCCAACTCGATCACAATGATGGCATTTTTCAATTTGTTGTTGTGGAAGTGGAATAGGATCTAGAATAGCTGCAGGTGAACTGTCATATAGGAATTCAACACTCTGAAATATGATGGGCTTGGTGTAGTCTGGAATATGAAAGGACACATCCTTGTCATATCCAAGACCAGTTCGGTGCTTGTTGTGGACAAGCTCTTCCCAAGGTCTGATGATGGGCTTAGGAAGTGCAGGCTGAGCTGCTGCATCTGCATGTAAATCTGCTCTTGTGCAAGGAACTAAATGGGAATCAAATTCAACTTTATTGACTTGCTACTGATGGGAGTCTTTATCAATCTTCTAAACAGAAACAGGTTCAGAATGGTGACTCTTTTGCTGAATTTCATCTTGTTGGAACTGAGATTCCAACTGCAAAAACTCAATATTTTCTTGTGCATCTTGTAAACAAGTCTGAATATTACAAAGAGCATTCTTGCTCATTTTTACCATATCATGAACATTTGAATGAATGAGGTTATTCAAAAACTCTAATACCTCATTGATTTTAGCCATTTTTCAACAACTTAGGCTCAAAAAATGAAAGGGTGTCGGCTTCAACCGAAAATGCACCCGTTTACAATGTGATTCAATAAATACAAATGACTCCAAGTAATTCTCAAAGTACAAAATCTGCTGATTACGACTATGAAGAAGCAATACAATGTCAGTTCAATACAATATGCAGCAAAAATGTGCAACAAAACACTTGTGCAAGAGGCCTTTAAGGCAGCTGATTTTTCTTTCTTCAAAGAGTTGTTTGACACCAAAAACAACTCAACTCAACTCAACAAAAGGAGGAGGTTCACAATCTTGGATGCTTGACCTTGCTGTACTACAAAATGTAATATAGATTAAGAGAAACTCCACAAATCAGAAATTTTGTGTTCAAACAATGAATGCCACTGCTGTTCAAAATGAGGACCAATTTGTCTTCACATGTCAATCTCTTTAGAAAATCACCCTATGCCATAAATCATTCAATATAAACTTCACTTTTCCTCTCTATGTGTACAGTCCATTTTCTTCATATGCCATTTCCTTCATTTCTGCTGTTCATATTCTCTCTCTGCTCTTCCTCTCTCTCTACTGTTTTTTTTTTTTTAATTAATTAAAAAAATTAATTAAAAATAGGAATTAGTTAAAAATGAGGGGAATTTAAAAGAAAAGGGATTAATTAAAAGAGAGGGGATTAATTTAAAATGGGAAGGGAATGAAAAATCTTATTTGTTTGTTTTTTTTTTTTTTTTTTTCATTTAAAAAAAAATTAATTAAGAAATTGAAATGAAATAGAGGGGGGGTTATTAAAATGGGAGAGGGGGCATAGATTAGAATAAATTTAAAAAAAATAAAAAACAAATTTAAATGAGCGATGGAATTTGAGTAATGGGATGGTATTTGCGTAATGGGAAGGCCGAAGGGCTGAGGTAAGGGGTGTGTGGAAGAAGGGGGCTGGTGGTGAGGAGCCGGGTAGGCCGCAAGAAAAGGAGTGCTGTAGGTAGCGGTGAGGGGGTATAGGGTGTAAGTGATAGGTGTGGGGGCGGCGTTGTGACTTGGGGAGAGCGGGTAAGCTGTGAGGGCGGGTAAGCTGTGTTTGAATCTTTTTATTTTTATTTTTATTTTATAAATTTTATTATTTTTTGTTATTATTTTTTGTTGTTGTTGTTGTTTTTTTTTTTTTTAACAACAGAGAGCAATGAAAGAGAAGAAATTTCACAAATGTGGCAGAAAAGACTCAACACACAATGAAAGATAAGCGTGAGGATTTCTTATTTTCCATTATACAAAGATGTACATTTATAATACAATGGTGTGACTCTTGGTTTCATATTCCAAGGTCACTTGGACTCCATTGTGACTTTTCGCATTCCATACCTACCCATGTAGGATTAGGTGTTCCAACATTGAGCACTCATCTAAGTTCTAGGGAAGGGAGAAATTTGTGTAATGTTATGTTGTTGGATTCTCAATTGATGAGAGCTGGAAGTACTATTATGCTGCTGAGACGATGCTTGTGTGATGAGGATGGAATGAAGTTGGAGTAGGTTGATGATGAATCGATCTATTGGTTGTAATATTATCCTCCTACTTTCTTAATAAGGATATCTGTTCATTTTCTCATATGTATGTTTATATATTATGAATTACATTATCAAATGTGTATGTATTCTCAGATCTAATTGGTTCGATTTGGTTAAGATAAGTAGATACTTGTATATTTGTATGTTGTTTGTTGTTCTCTGTCTTTGATTGCAAGTATTGATCTAGCAGCTTTAGTTGGATTGAGAGTGACGACAACAACAAAATAAAGAGAAAGAGAGTGAAAGGATCACAAGTAGGTTTCTTTCCTTTCTGTCTATCTATTTGTCTTAGAGAAAATAATAGTTGTCTTTATTTTGTTTTTCTAAGTGAAGGAACACCCCACTCAGGGAATCTAGTTTATCCGTAGATTAGAATTTTGTATAACAACAACTACCAGGATTCAGCCAATGGGAGGGAGAAGCTACCAAAATGGGAAATATTCTGGTCAGATTTGGTACAGGAAGAGTTTAAGAGGAACACTAGAGACGAGACCTCACCCAAGGTTGAAGATGAGGAGAAATGTGAGGAGAAACCATAAGGGAAGAAATCCCATTCCAAAGCAAAATATGGTAAGGTACGAAAGAAGAAATACTTGTCTAAAATTAAATTTTTTCACTGTCATGACTCGAGACACTATGCCACAAAGTGTCCACACAAGAAGGCCGACAAGAATCCCTCGTGAGGAACGATAGGTGAATCTCCAACTTCAAAATTCGAGTTGGATTTCACGCTCATTGCATTCATGGTGACATCAATTATGGGCAGTGTGTGGTATATGATTAGTGGAGCCTCATTCCATATGATGGGAAACAAATAATTTTTCAGTGTCTTGAAGGAGAAAGACCTCGAGAGGCACATAGAGATGGGAGATGATGGAAGGTATAGTGCAACCAGTATCGGTACAGTTACTTTTTAGAGGGATTTTGATTCTCCTCTCAGATTGAAAGATGTCATGTATGCTTCGGGTTTGAAGAAGAATTTAGTTTCAGTTACCATGTTGGAAGACCGTGGTTACGATGTGATATTTAGAAAAGGAAAGGTTTTCCTTCATCACATCGCCACAAGACAAGTGAAGCGGATCAAGGTTCAAGTGAAGAAAATCTACAAATTAGATGTAGAAGAATATGCTACTTTGAGCACGAAAGTAGAGAAGGTGCATATTTCAGACATCGGTGAATTATGTATAGGCGACTTGGCCATTTGCACCATATAGATTTGAAGATCATGAAAAAAATTTCTACATGAATTCCCAAGGGTGCACTAGAGTAGCGATATACATGCAAAGGGTGTACACTGAGGAAGTACACCAAAGACACCTTTCATGATAATGACAATAGAGCGTAAGAAGTCCTTGAAATAGTTCACTCATATGTGTGTGGAAATTTCTCGAAAACCTCCATAGACAAGCACAAGTATTACTTTATATTTGTTGATGATTTCTCACCTAAGTAATGGATATTATTCATGCATAAGAAAAACTAGACATTCTCCAAATTTTGTGAATTTAAAGCACTTGTTGAGAAAGACACTAGAAAGAAAGTGAGGGCTCTGAGGAGCGATAATGATGGTGAATATGTGTCAAATCATTTGAAGAAATTCTGTGCAAAAGAAGAAATTCGACAAGAGTTAATAGCATCCAATAATCCACAGTAGAATGGGGTTGCTGAGAGGAAGAACATAAGTATTATGGGAGCTGCACGGGAGATGTTGCATGATTAGGGCCTACCGTTGCACTTGTGGGCTGAAGCATGCAACACAATGGTATATGTGCAGAACATAAGTTCTCATCGGATTCTCGAGATGAGTAAACCAGAAGAAGATTTTTTAGGGAAGAAACCAGATGTGTCATAATTCAGGATCTTTGGTTCATCAGTTTACTATCATGGCAAGGAAAAATATAGAGCTGACAATAGAGTTGCACATATTTTTGGGGTACATTGATACACCTTACAACTATCAGGTGTACCTTCCATATCACAGTATGACGATTTTTCGTAGAGATGTGAAGTTCAATGAAGAGAAGACCATGAGATGTTACCTTGAGAGGGAGATTCAGTGGCAAGTAGATGAAGAGATTTTGGCTCCAAAGGAAAACATCAGGATGTTGTGGAGAAACCACAAGAAGAGGAGAAGAGAGTGGAAGCACCCACTCATGTAGAGACATCCAAAGATGGAAGGAAGCACACCAGGGATGATGACAGATTATATTGCATGATGCTAGAGAGAATGTGGGAGCACCCACATCAAAACACAGACAAAGCAGGTCACCAGATCAATACATTGGGTACATGTCTATGATGAGTGAGTTAGTTGATACAGAACCATCCTCATTCGAGGAAGAAGTGAAAAATCTAGTGTGGGTTGATGCCATGGTAGAGGAATGTGATTCCATAGTCATAAATAGTGTTTGGGAAGTGGTCCCAAGACCATAGAAAAAAATAGTGGTAGGTTCGAGGTGGATCTACAAGGTGAAACAAGTAGTAGACAGAAGCATCGATAAACACAAGGCCATAATTGTGGCTAAGGGGTTCTCTCAAGTGGAGGTAATTGATTACGAGGACACATTTTCTCCAGTAGCAAGGTAATCTTCTATCAGATCAATTCTAGGACTTACAACGTAGATGGTATGGAAGATCCATTCGATGGATGTGAGGACAACATTCTTCAATGGAGTGATTGAGGAGGAGGTGTACATTGAACAACCAGAAGGAATTGATACCTTTTACAAAGATTCACATGTGTGTAGACTTAAGCGAGTGTTGTATGGATGGAAACAAGAACCCCATGCTTGGTACATAGGGATTGAAAACAATTTCACCAAGTTGGGATTCAAAAAAAGTGAAGCAGATGCAAACTTTTACCATATTGTTATTGAAGGTAAATTGTTGATTATAGTATTATACGTCGCAATTTAATTTTAATATATGATGAGAAGTTGATCAAATCTTGCAAAGAGGATCTTGCAAGAGAATTCGAGATGAAGGACATGTGAATCATGCGTTATTTCCTCAGTTTGAAAGTATGGAAAGGAGATGGGGAACTGCTTGTCTCTCAGGGAAATTATTGCAACGAGATACTGCAGAAGTTCCATATGGAGAGTAGCAAACCCATGGAAAATCCTCTAGCAGGAAATTGGAAGAAAGAGGATGCCACTCAGGGCCCAGGAGGTGGAGGCCACTATTTACAGGTAGCTTGTGGGTTCACTCATGTACTTGGTGAACACACGACCAAACATGTGTTATGCAGTAACCAACTTATTCAAGCAATGGTTAATCCAACCAAACTATATTGGAAGGCGGGTAAACGTGTGTTGACATACCTCAGAGGCACTACTCAGTATGGTATTTGGTACAAGTGGATATATGGAGTGAAGCTTAAAGGCTTCACAAATATAGATTGTGAGGGTAGTACATCATATCGAAAGAGAACTTTAGGAGGAGTCTTCACCATTGGTTCAACAATAGTTTCTTGGTACAATAGGAAGTATAGTTCAGTTGCACTCAGTTCAACAGAAGGAGAGTACATGGCTACTAGTCAAACAAATTGTGAGGCCATTTGAATGAGGAAGATTCTTGTTGGGTTATTTTGTTAGATGATGGATCCAAATGTGATTTACTGTGACAATTAGAGTTGCATCAAACTCTATGAAAATCCAGTTTTTCATGATCGATCCAAGAATATCAACATCCAGTATCACCATCTACGAGATTGTGTGCAAAAGAAAATTATGCTACTGGAATACATTCCTATAGAAGAAAAAGGTGTAATTTTTTTGATAAAGGCATTTTCAAGAGGAAAATTAGAACTCCATAGAGGTAGGATTGGGGTATCTGATAATACATTTCTTGTTGAGAGGGAGTGTGGAAAATGGCAACAAGAAAATCCTGATTTAATTTCTCCTTGAATTAAATTAGGAGAAAATTGTAATTCCACATCACAAGACAATTTGTATGAGTTAAATAAGTTAGTTTGAATTATTTGGCTTAGTTAATTTGGGTTGAGGGCCTAACTTCAATCATGTAGAGTGTCTCATAAATTTTAGGATCCTAGGTTGAATTCAATTTGAGTTGTAATAATTTAATTCAGTTAAACTGAGTTAAAGCAAGTTAAACTAGTTCCAACTGTTGGAGGAAATAGTGGGAGGTCAAGTAGTGGGGTGTGTACTTAGTGATAAACTAGGTAACTGATAAATCAACCATAATTAACTCATGCATGCATGATATACGAGTTACCCAGTTGAGATTGAATTTCAAGGGAAATGTACTATCAGTTGTATATTTATCCAAGTTGTACATGTGGTGCATGTAGTCAGAGGAACTATAGGGATTGAAAATTTATGGATGAGTAATTTCCCTAATTAATAGGGGCTGATTCCCAAGGAAACAATGCAAGGAAATAGGAGCACTGGAAAACATAAATTTGGTGAAGTATTGGCCAGAGAAATATTGTGAAGCAGTGAGATAGAATATACTTGTGCAAATATTGTTCGGGATTGATATGGAAGTTAATTCGCTTCTCTTATCATGACATTATCTTGTGATTATTATTATGTGTTCTTGCATTTTATCGTTTATCATCAATACTATTTCCAAACAAATAAAAAAGGACACAAGATGTAGGCACGCTGCCAGGGCAAAACCCTATTGTTTGGGGAAAACCCAGTCAAAAATATTCTTCAATAGGTTCAAGATGAGACGACCAAGACCCTTAGATTATAGGCTTCCTCCATCAAGTCATCCCTTCTCTGTGTTAGCACCGAAATCTCCATGACACTGAGATCTCCTTTGCTTGCACCAAATCTTCATCCTTGTTACTTTGACCGAGATTGAGGTAGCACCATAGCACTGAGCATCATAACAACATAGCATCGAGCATCATAATGAGATAGCATCATATCACTAAATATCATGACTGAGACATCAATGAGTTGTTGTAGCACCGAGTTGAGATAGCATTGAATTCACTGAGGCAACAAAGAGTTCTTGTAGCACCGAGTTCATGTATCATATCACCAAGAATAAAGACATCATAACACAACATCATGTCACAACATAGCACCGAGAATAGCATCATGTCACAACATCATGTTTTAGCATAATATCACTGAGTTAATGTACCACTGTCACACATCGAGCATAGGGATCATTGTATCATAGAACCTACCATCATACCACTGAGACATTGCACCACAACAATTTCATCGAGCCTCTGTACTATTGTACCTTCACCGAGCCTGTAATCCAAACTTTAATTGCAGACAAGTCTGAAATTTTCTGTGTGAAATGAAAAACTTCAACTGGGTATTTATAGTGGTTCCTCCATAGAATGAGCTGACATGACTGTGTGAAGTGTTGTGTCTTAATTTGAGCCGACTTGAAGACTAATTGAGAGAGACTTAAGGAGGCAGTTTTCATGACTTGTATCACTTGACTTGAGGGTTGTCTTTGAAGTATATTTTTCTTACGAGATCGAGGATGATTTTTATAGAATCATTTTCCACCTCTATATACTTGATGCTCTGTGTTATGGCCATGGGGAGCACTTTCCCTTCAGACTTGGCCCTTTACCTAAAAAACATTATTTTGAATTCCATACACAACTCTGGCCTCTCAAAATAGTGTGCACACGCGGGTCTAGTTATACCGAACCTGCGTATATAATCTAAAATATTAAAAAATATAAAATTCCCTATTTTTTTGGTGGGGTTTATGGGTTACACCGGAAGCCTACCTACGGTGGAGCCTGGGCTCCAACCGTATCCCAACTGAAAAAAATATATTTTGGGGTGGTATAAATACACCTCATGGGAAGGCCTAAAGGGGAGAGAGAGATAGGTATTGATACTATAGACATTTAGTCCCTAATCAAGTATGATTTATCCTTGTGCCTCCTGCACTTCCCAGATTGCTGAAACCCTTGTTTCCCTCATGGAGATGTTCACTACTCTTATATGACATCCATGTGTATGCTTATGGAAGGAGATTGTTGAGGCTTGGGATGGACGGATCAAGAGGACAGTTTCGCTTGGAGCTGTGGCTAAATCAGGTGGTATTCCTCCACATCTTTACATACATCAATAAATAAGCCATGTCCCATTCCTGATGTCATGATCTTAAATATTTTATACAGTTTATGATATTGGTACGAATGATTTCATGTTATTTTTTTTATAAGCTTATATGATCTAACACTAACATCTTGAACATGCTTTCAATTATTACTAGTATATGTGCTTTTATTGAATGAGTTACACCTTTTGGAAGCACTAGCAGAAGTAGAGGATTTCAACCCTGTGGGATCGCCTTCAAATGTAGGACATACGGTTACAACCTGTTCTTCCCATTTTACTAGTTTAAGCATTAGGACTGTAAATTTTCTTGCTTCTTATTGCTGTATGATTCTTGATCTATTGGGGTTCTCAACCCAAACCCTAGGGTAATTCATCCCATAACAATGATGACCTTGAAGAAGATGAATTGATGGAGGAGCCTTTTGACAACCTAATGTTACATGATTTAAAAACCCAAAAATTGGATCAATTTAAATATGTAACCTATAAGTCCACAATTGAGACCTTAATCTAAATATGACCCAAGCATGAAACCCATGATTTAATAAGTCATTTAGCAATAAATTCTTTTGAAAAGTACATTACTAATGAAGACCAAACCTAGTTACATTCTTCAACACTCCCTCTTAACCAGGGAAGTATTCATTATAAAATAATAACATGGAAGATCTCACTTTATCTATGAAGAAGTTTAGGAACCACAATGCCATGGAATAGATTCCTGACTAGGAGAATCTTTCCATTTGGTCACTCTACAATTTAGGCACTGCAATGCCACAGTGAAATAGATCTAACAAGAAAATGTAAAAAAATGGAAAATATGCCCAAGAAATAACACCATTGGAGATAAAACTTCAGATCTTCATTAATATCAAAACCCTTGAGGTAGGGCAACACCATACATTCACTCCTTAAGGAAGGAGATCACTCCACAAGCCATGTGCTTTCCAATACCATAATACTTGACATCTCTCAATGAAGAGTCTCTAGCCTCTATATAGGTTTCATACATGCAATACCATAGGTAGTTACCATGGGTCTCTCAATACCATACATCCAACACAATGGGCTTATCACTTTATTCCCTAGCTACATGTGGTCCCTTACATAATGTGGGTTAACCACTTTATATATTAACTATGGCCCATTTATTTATCATTCTTATATTATTATAACATATTATTCCCTTGGGTACCTCCCTCTATACCCTATATTATCCCCCCTAAGTATACTACATTACACCCCCCTTAAACATGTTTCGTCCGCGAAACATGCGAAGAACACAAATAAAAATATCTACTCAAAAGAGTATTCCACTGGTACCATTCACGTGCATCTAGCCATCCAAGAGAAAGGTGAACACTCGATCTAGTCGGTGCCTCGCTCCCTTGAAATGGAAGCGGGTTCTTGTGGTTCCTCTGTGTTGATGTGTTGTTAGTGAATCGTCGCACCTCTCTATGTGTCGTCCAAGGGTTGTTATCCTTGTTGCTAATTTGTTGCCACCTTGTTGGTTTTTTTCTTGCTGGGTGATGCGGGTGGTGATATGTTGAAGCTTTAACTAATGTAATATCTTTCATTAATTCCTCCATTATTGGTGATGGAGTGGTGTCTGGTTCTAATGTTGGTACTTGCTTTGATTTCTATGTTTGGTTGTCTACCATCAAAGGCTCATCATCTGATGTGTCTATGTCATTAGATATTTGTGCTTCTTCCTCCCTGGTCTCTGCATGGTTCCTAATGCAAATATCGTGCAATGTAATTTTCTTCTTTTTATACCAGAGCTTCATGAATTTCTTTTGCAAATTAAAATTGACAATACCAACGGATTCCATCCAAGGGTGTCCCAAAACAACATCCACAACAACCATATCTGAAGCATAAAAATCAGAATGCAACATATAATTATCCATAGAAATCTTCAAGTCTTTATAATTTTTAACATCTTCATTATAAATCTATGTGTTTTCAATATGCTTTGCTAGAACTTGCAATTTTTTAGCCAAATTCACATTGATACAATTATACTTGCAACTAGGAATGATAGACACAATGATATTCTCTTTCTGAATACTTCCATGAACCCATAATATGGAAATATTAGTAGAAAATAAGTCTTTATGACTCTTAATTTCCTTCTTTCTGGCTTGAGACCACTTGTCCAAAAAGACTCTTTCAATTTTTTTCTCGGGAAGTTTCCTCACTGAGCTATCAAGTGAGCTCCACCATTTATTTGCCTCATCTTTCATATGAAGCCCTATGGAGCATATCCAAAAAATTTGGTATTGAGCCTTGTGATATTGTAAAAAATATTCAATAGTAGGGCCATTTATCTTTTCCTATAAACTTCATCTTGCAAGAACCTCTAGAACAAAGTAAGGATTTTGAAGAAAATCACTTACTTTGGAAAAAATTTAAAATGGACATTACTTGGTCAATATAACTCAGAATCCTTAATATAACCTATTTTTGGAAATGGAATCTCCATTCTGCATCTATCCATGTGAATGAAATCTCGATCTAGGTACTCTGAAAACACAGATCTGCGCTGCAACAGTCTCGCCATCATAAAATTTCTGAAAAAATGGTTGATTTTAAATCAGTGATAACTCCCTCATCCAGATACCGATTTGACCATTGTTTTTTTGAAATTGGGTGTTTTTTCAAGGGGATCCCAAATATATAATTTTTTGTCTGAAATTATGCACCAAAATCTACAAAAATTTTAGGAGATTCGTCGTACACAAATTTTAGTTGGAAACATTTCTGCAACACAGCTGAATTTAAATCAACAATATCGCCCTCATCCAGGCTCCAATTCGACTGATTTTTTTTTTAAAATTGGGTATTTTTGCGCAAGGAATCCAGATCTAATATTTATTTATGAAAAAAAATTTCCAAATCTTTCAGATCTGCTCTGCAAACTCGCCGCCCAAAAATTTCCTGCAAAAAATGAAAAAACAAATCTTCCAAACTTTGCCCAAGAAAGTGCTCTGATACCACTTGTAATGGATCTGAACTGAAAATATAATAAAATGAAAAATATGTCAAATAAATAACACCATATAACATAAAATTTTATATCTTCATTAATATCTCGTTGGAACACCTAATCCTCCATGGGTAGGTGTGAAATGCAAAAAGTCACAATGGAGTCCAAGTGACCTTGGAATGTGAAACCAAGAGTCACACCATTGTACTATAAATGTACATCTTTGTATAATGGAAAATAAGAAAGCCTCACGCTTATCCTTCATTGTGTTGAGTCTCTTGTGTGTGTGTGTTCATCCTTCCTCATACACCATGTGTGTGCTTCAACATGGTGTTTAACATGGTATCAGAGCGGGCGATTGCTGGCCTTGGTCCAAATTGATTGAGCCATTTGTGTTTATGGCCTGTGCATATCTGCAAAAATTCTTTACATTTTTGCAGCATTTAGAGAGTTTTTGCAGCAGACATTTCGCTGGATTCGGAAATTTGTTTTGAAGAAGGAGCAACATCTTTGGCAGCATTCAAGCATTGGCTTTGAAGAAAGGCAGCACTGCCCATCTGAAGGTTTTCATTCTAAATTTTCTCTGCAATTTCTGCTCACTAAAATCTGCAATTTGAAGCGCTGACGGATACTATTTATATTGAGAAGAAATTTCTGGTTTTTAATGGCAAATATTTCTGAGTTTTTTAAGTGAAAATTTCTGAGTTTTTCATTGGAAAATCTCTGCAAATTTCTGGGTTTTACTGCTGAAATTTTCTGGAAAATTCTACATTCTCATTTTCTACTGCTGAGAAAATTAATTTTTCCGTCGAGTCTAAAAGATTATGTTATACATTTGAAGAAAATAAATTCTGCTGTGTATTTGGAAGAAAAATTCTGCTGCAATTCTAAAAGCCTCTATTCTACTCTGCTGTTAATTTAAAAAAAAATAAAAAATAAAAAAAAATAAATAAAAAAAAAATAAAAAAAAATAAAAAAAAAATTCTCTCATTTGGCCTTTCGGCCCCCCTCCCCAACCTGCAATTTTTTTCACAAGCGCTCACCATACACCCCTCTTTTCTTACCGCACTCACCCTACGCATACCCTACGCACCTTGCGCCCTTCCCAACACCCCCTTACGCTGCAACCTCACCACTACTCGACTCCCGAGCTCCCCATCTCTCAGGCCTTCGGCCTCTCCCCACTCCCCTCGGCCTCCCCACTCCCCTCGTTGCATAAACAACTCAACGCGTTAATTTTTTTAATCGACTGCTACCCATCCTTGCACTACAACACTCCGACTGCTACCCCTCTCACTCTTACATGGCCTCGCCGGCGCTGCAACCCCATACTTCTTCACTCTGCTCTACGGCACCTATCCATCTTACCCCACCTGCGTTTTGCATCTTACCCTTTTCACATGCGCCCCTACTCCGCCATATCCCATACGCTCTGCCTCTCCCCAAACCCCATTCTCCCATACGCTCAACCCAACACACTCTCGACCCCCTCACTACTCCTCATTTTTTTATTTTTAAAATATTTTTAAATACCCAGCCTCCCTACGCAACATCACAACGCTCTGCAAACCATTCCGTTCCCTCTCCCTTTTAAAAATCCGCCCTCTCTTTCAGAGCGTTCCCCTCCCCCTCTCTTGGCCATTCGGCCTTCACATTTTAAATCTTTTGAATTTTTATTACCATTTAAATAAACCCCCCTCCCATTTTTATAAAATTCTCACCCTCATTTTTAAATTAAAATTCCTCCCATATAATACGACCCCCCCCACGTTAATTTTAATTTAATAAATCCCTTCCTCCATTATTAAATTCCCTCCCCTCTCATTTCAATAAATTAATACCCCCTTCCTTTTTAATTAAATAACCCCCATTCCCTTTTTTAATATCCCCCTTTTTATTAAATAACCCCCATCCCTTTTAATTAATCTCACTTTTTAATACCCATAATCCCTTTTTTATTAATTCCTATTTTAATATAATCCCCCACCCCCAAAATTCCTCCCCATTTTAAAATTCCTTCTCCTTTAATTAATCCCATTCCCATAATTTTTCCTTTCCTTTTAAATTATTCCCATTTTTAATTAATTTTTAATTATTATAAAAAAAAAAAAAAAAAACAGCAGAGAGAAAGAGGAAAGAAGAAGACATGAACAGCAGAAAGGAAGAGGAAATAGCATAATGAGAAAATGATAAATTTCTTAAATAGAGGAGAAAAGAGAAGATTTGACATTGTGTGATTTGTGGCATAAAGGTGTTTTTATGAAGAAATTGACATTTGAAGACAAGTTTTCCATCATTGAAAACAACTCTTTGAAGAGGAAAATTCAGCTGCCTTAAAGACCTTTTGCACAGTTGTTTTTGTTGCACATTCATACAAATATTTTGCAGTGATATTGTATTGAGCTGACATTGTATTGTGAGTAGATATTGCTTCTTCATAGTTGCAATCAGTATTTGAGTTGTTGGAAAATTGTTGATATAAGTCATTATTGATTGCCCTCCATCATTTGAGGAGCAGATTTTGTACTTTGAGATTTCCATAGTTGGAAATTCTTTGGAGTCATTTGTATTTGTTGTTGATTCACATTGTAAACGGTTGCATTTTCGGTTGAAGCCGACACCCTTTCATTTTTGAGCCTAATTTGTTAAAATGGCTAAAATCAATGAGGCATTAGAGTTGTTGAATAACCTCATTCATTCCAATGTTGATGACATGATAAAAATGAGCAAGGATGCTCTTTGTAACATTCAAAGTTGTTTGCTATATGCACATGAGAAGATTGAGTTTTTGCAGTTGGAATCTCAGCTCCAACAAGATGAAATTCATCAAAAGAGTCACCATTCTGAACCTGTTTCTGTTTAGAACATTGTGAAAGACTCCCATCAGCAGCAAGTCAGCAAAGTTCTAGTTGATGCCCATTCAGTTCCTTGTACTAGAGCAGATATACATGCAGATGCAGCAGTTCAACCTGCACTTCCTAAGCCCATCATCAGACCTTGGGAAGAGCTTGTCCACAACAAGCACCGAACTGGTCTTGGATATGACAAGGATGTGTCCTTTCATATTCCGGATTACACAAAGCCCATCATATTTCAGAGTGCCGGATTCCTGTATGACAGTTCACCTGCAGCTGTTCCAGATCCTGTTCCACTTCCACAACAGATTGAGAAATGCCAACACTGTGATCGAGTTGGCCATATGAAAGATCACTATTTTGATCTTCATCCATGCAAGCACTGTGGTCGGCACACCCATTCTTCAGACAGATGCTTCAGACACAAGCCTCCTACAAGAACCAAGATTCATCTTGGATGGATTGCTTCTTGGCAATGGGCATCAGTAGCCAAGAAGATGTTTAAGTCACATGTTAGAACATGTTCACGGATATTGAACAAACTTGCAGTTGAGTTTTCGCCATCATCTCACCTTGTCCCTGACAGGGGGGAAAATGGTGGTCATGTACAAGCTTCGATGACAGATCAAGCGAGCCTAAGCCACAATCTCTCATTCCATGTTCAGAGTTGTAGCCAGCAGTTCAAGCGAGCCTGAGCCACAATTCGTCATTCCAGATTCAGAGATGTAGCTAGAGACACGGATGCCCATGAGCATGCCTTCGGTTGGTGGATAACCTAAAACCATCATCTTTGGTTGGTGGACAACCTAAAACCACCACAGGTAGTAGACCTCCCTTCTTTTAGGTCGAAGGTCTCCCTTTTTTATGAGGGACAATTCCTCTAGCAGAAGCCTTCAGCTTCTTGCCAGTTTTGGAAGAGTTCCGGGAACTGCAACATGTATTGCGTTCCAGTGTTTGTGGTCATCCTAAAACCACCTCTTTTTCCAACATTTCAGAGAGTTGATTCAGCCCAAGTGCTGCCATGTATACTTTGCATATTTGTATTACAACTCTTTTCTTGGACTCACACATACCCCTTCGGATTAAGGGGGGATGTTGGAACACCTAATCCTCCATGGGTAGGTGTGGAATGCGAAAAGTCACAATGGAGTCCAAATGACCTTGGAATATGAAAGCAAGAGTCACACCATTGTACTATAAATGTACATATTTGTATAATGGAAAATAAGAAAGCCTCACGCTTATCCTTCATTGTGTTGAGTCTCTTGTGTGTGTGTGTTCATCCTTCCTCATACACCATGTGTGTGCTTCAACATGGTGTTTAACAATATCAAAACCCTTGAGGTAGGGCAACACCATACATTCACTCCTTAAGGAAGGAGATCACTCCACAAGCCATATGCTTGCCAATAAAATAATCCTTGACATCTCTCAATGGAGAGTCTCTAGCCTCTATATAGGTTTCATACATGCAATACCATGGGTAGTTACCATGTGTCTCTCAATACCATACATATAATACAATGGGCTTATCACTTTATTCCCTAGCTACATGTGGCCCCTTACATAATGTGGGTTAACCACTTTATTTATTAACTATGTCCCATTTATTTATCAATCTTATATTATTACATCATATTATTCCCTTAGGAACCTCCCTCTATACCCTATATTATCCCTTCTAGGTATACTACATTACACCCCCCTTAAACATGTTTCATCCCCAAAACATGAGAAGAACACAAATAATAAGATCTACTCAAAAGAGAATTCCATTGGTACCATTCACGTGCATCTAGCCATCCAAGAGAAAGGTGAACACTCGATCTAGTCGGTGCCTTGCTCGCTTGAGATGGAAGCGGGTTCTGGTGGTTCTTCTGTGTTGATATGTTGTCAGTGGATCTTCGCACCTCTCTATGTGTCATCCAGGGGTTGTTTTCCTTGTTGCTAATTCGTTTCCACCTTGCTGGTTGTTGTCTTGCTGGGTGATGCAGGTGGTGATATGTTGAAGCTTTAACTGATGTAATATATTTCATTAATTCCTCCATTATTGGTGATGGAGTGGTGTCTGGTTCTTTTGTTGGTACTTGCTTTGATGTCTGTGTTTGACTGTCCACCATCAAAGGCTCATCATCTGATGTGTCTGTGTCATTAGGTATTTGTGCTTCTTCCTCCTCGGTCTTTGCATGGTTCCTAATGCAAATATCATGCAATGTAATTTTCTTCTTTTTATACCAGAGCTTCATGAATTTCTTTTGCACATTAAAATTGATAGTACCAACGGATTCCATCAAAGGGTGTCCCAAAACAACATCCACAACAGCCATATCTGAAGCATAAAATAAGAATGCAACATATACTTATCCACAAAAATATTCAAATATTTATAAATTTGAACATCTTCATTATCAACCTATGTGTTTTCAATATGCTTTTCTGGAACTTGCAATTTTTTAGCCAAATTCACATTGATACTATTATGCTTGCAACTAGGAATGATAGACACAATGATGTTCTCTGTCTGAATACTTCCATGAACCCGTAATATGGAAATATTAGTAGAAAATAAGTCTTTATGGCTCTTGCTGTCCTTCTTTCCATCTTGAGACCACTTGTCCAAAAGGACTTTTTCAAGTTTTTTCTCGAGAAGTTTCCTCACTGAGCTGTCAAGTGAGGTCCACCATTTATTTGCCTCATATTTCATATGAAGCCCTATAGAGCATATCCAAAATTTTTGGTATTGAGCCTTGTGATATTGTAAAAAATATTCAATAGCAGGGCCATCATCTTTTCCTGTAAACTTCATCTTGCGAGAACCTCTAAAACAAAGTAAGGGTTTTGAAGAAAATCACTTACTTTGGAAAAAAATTAAATGGACATTACTTGGTCAATATAACTTAGAATCCTTAATATAACATGTTTTTGGAAATGGAATAGTCATTCTGCATCTATGCATGTGATTTAAATCTCGATCTAGGTACTCTGAAAACACAGATATGCGCTGCAACAGTCTCGCCGTCACAAAATTTCTGAAAAAATGGCTGATTTTAAATTAGTGATAACTCCCTCATCCAGACTCCGATTTGACCGATTTTTTTTTGAAATTGGGCGTTTTTTTAAGGGGAGCCCAGATATATAATTTTTTGTCTAAAATTCTGCACCAAAATCTACAAAAAATGTTAGGAGAGCCGCCGTATACAAATTACCGTCAGAAAAATTTCTGCAACATAGCTGAATTTAAATCAGCGAAATCACCCTCATCCGAACTTCGATTTGACTGAGTTTTTTTTTTTTAAATTGGGTATTTTTGTTCAAGGAATCCGTATATGCTAATTATTTCTGAAAATTTTGTGCCAAAATTTTTGGATCTTCTTTGCAAACTCGCCGCCCAAAAATTTCCTGCAAAAAATGAAAAAACAATTCTCCCAAACTCTGCCCAATAAAGTGCTATGAAACCGCTTGAAATAGATCTAACAAGAAAATTTATAAAAATGGAAAATATGCCCAAGAAATAACACCACTGGAGATAAAACTTCAGATCTTCATTAATATCAAAACCCTTGAGGTAGGGCAACACCATACATTCACTCCTTAAGGAAGGAGATCACTCCACAAACCATATGCTTGCTAATACAATTATCCTTGACATCTCTCAATGGAGAGTCTTTTGCCTCTATATAGGTTTCATACATGCAATACCATGGGTAGTTACCATGGGTCTTTCAATACCATACATCCAATACAATGGGCTTATCACTTTATTCCCTAGCTAGATGTGGTCCCTTACATAATGTGGGTTAACCACTTTATTTATTAACTATGGCCCATTTATTTATCATTCTTATATTATTACATCATATTATTCCCTTGGTTAGCTCCCTCTATACACTATGTTATCCCCCCTAGGTATTCTACAAACAAACTATATTCCTGACTAGGGCAATCTATCCGACTGGGACTAAGATGGACTAAATCTTTCAACCACTCTAGGTACCATCAGGTTTACTTGCTAACCATCAGCCTAGGGATCCAGGTGCGTAATGCAAGGTCATAGCTCTATGAAAAACACCACCTTCCCTACTTCAGGAACTAAACATCAACACCTAGTGTCAACCAGATGTCCTCCTAGGAAATTCTTCACTCACAAAGCCTCAACACACTTGATCCGTGAAATATCAAGGATAATCAATCTATCCTAATCAAATTGATTGGTAACCAGGATCGAAAACCATTTCACCAGTTCGGGCTTCACCAAAAGTGAAGTAGATGCAAACCTTTACCATATTGTGGCTGAAGGTAAATTGTTGATTTTAGTATTATATGTTGACAATTTGAGTTTAACTTATGATGATAAGTTGATCAAATATTTCAAATAGAATCTTGTAAGAGAATTCGAGATGAAGGAAATGGGACTCATGCATTATTTCCTTGGTTTGGAAGTATGGAAAGGAGATGGGGAAATTTTTGTCTCTCAGGGAAAGTATGCCAACGAGATACTGAAGAAGTTTCACATGGAGAGTAGCAAACCCATGGAAACTTCTCCAGCGGGAAATTGGAGGAAAAAGGATTCTACTTCAGGTGAGGAGGTGGAGGCCAATATTTACAGGTAGCTTGTGGGTTCACTCATGTACTTGGTAAACATATGACCAAACATGTGTTATGCAGTTAACCAAATTAGTCAAGCAATGGTTAAGCCAACCAAACTGTATTCCAAGGTGATCAAACATGTGTTGAGATACCTAAGAGGCATTACTCAGTATGGTATTTGGTACAAAAATATAGATGGATTGAAGCTTCAAGGCTTAAAAAATGAAGATTGGGTGGGTATTCCATTAGATTGGAAGAGCACTTTAGGAGGAGTCTTCAGTATTAGGTCAACAACAATTTCTTGGTACAAAAAGAAGTAGAGATCAGTTGCACTCAGTTAAGTAGAATCAAAGTACATGGCTTCTAGTCAAACAAACTGTGAATCTATCTAGATGAGGAAGATTATTGTTGGGTTATTTGGTTAGATGATGAATACAAATGTGATTTACTGTGACAATAAGAGTTGTATCAAACTATATAAAAATATAGTTTTCATGATCGATCCAAGAATATTGACATCCGGTATCACCATCTATGAGATTGTGTGCAAAGACATATTATGTTACTGGAATACATTCATAGAGAATAACAAGATGCAATTTTTTTTACAAAGGCATTGTCAAGAGGAAAATTCGAATTCCATAGAGGTAGGATTGGGGTATCTGATAATCCATTTCTTGTTGAGAGGGAGTGTTGAAAATGGCAACGAGAAAATCATGAGTTAATTTCCCCTTGAATTAAATTAGGAGAAAAATGTAATTCCACATCACAAGACAACTTGTAAGAGTTAAATATGTTAGTTTGAATTATTTGGATTAGTTAATTTGAGTTGAGGGCCTAACTTGAGTCATGTAGAGTGTCTCCTAAATTTTAGGAGCCTAGGTTGAGTTTAATTTGAGTTGTAATAATTTAATTCAGTTAAAATGAGTTAAAGTCAGTTAATCTAGTTCCAACTGTTGGAGGAACTGATGGGAGGTCATGTAGTGGGGTGTGTACTCAGTGATAGACCAATTAACTGATAAATCAACCATAATTAACTCATGCATGCATGATATATGAGTTACCCACTTGAGATTGGAGTTCAAGGGAAGTGTACTATCAACTGTATAATCATCCAAGTTGTACAAGTGGTGCATGCAGTCAGAGGACCTATAGGGATTGCACAGTTATGGATGAGGAATTTACCTAATTAATAGGGGATTATTCCCAAGGAAATAACACAAGGAAATGTCATCTTGTTCAAACATAAATTTGATTAAGTATTTTCCTGAGCAAGCTTGTGAAGCAGTGAGATAGAATATACTTATGCAGAGATTGTTCAAGCTTGAACAAGCTTTGTATTTGTTCTCTATTTTTTGATTAATGAAATATAGATTGGAAGGGGTTTTGAGCAGTGGATTTCCCGTAGATATATCCTCGTGTTATGTGTGTTAATTGATTCATGTCACATGTTTTTGATATTTCTTCTCAATCATGAATTTCTTTTTGCAGATGAGTAGAAGTAGATTTGTCTTATGTTTTGGAATATTACATAAGAAATATTGAATCGACAATTAATTTCGACATAGAGGATTCTCTAACCTCTATTATATACCAATATATATTGAGAAATTACATTCCAATAATACACGTGGGATAATATAATTTTGTCTCTTTATATAATAAATTATTACAAGGGTATTTTACTCCATGATGAATGTGGCATATGCCTTTTTTACATAAAATTACAATTTATTTTGACATAACCTAAACATTATTACTTTCCAAAGGGACACATTCCAACACTTCCGCTTAATGATGACTAGGGAGATGGAACATTTATGGAGGAAGATATTACATTAGCACTCCCAATTGATGAAAAATTTCCACATTCCCAACAAAGTTTGAAGCATACAAACTTTGTCTCAGTCATGGAATATTTGGTAAATAAGAATTCCAAACATTGTCACAAGAAACGAGCAACAATTATGAGGAAGTTTGAATATACAACACTCTTGAATAAGTCTGAATTCCATCACCAACAAAAATAAATACTCCTAAAGAAGTTTTAACATTTTTACTAGTAAGAAGGCAACACTTCTAAGGAATTATGAATAAACAATACTCTTGAAGTTTGAATATTTTTACCAGTAAGAAGGAAACACTTGTAAGGAAGTCTGAATAATCAACACTCTTGAAGAAGTTTGAACACTATGACCAATGAAAATCAATACTCTTGAATAATTATGAACATTTCCACCAAGGTAACACTTCTGAGCGTTGATCAGATTGCAAGATGGTTGTCATTGATGTCACATGTTAAAGGATTAAATTTGAATTCCTTTTTCCTATAGAGGATCAAGTCAAGTGTTGTTGCAAAGGCATAGTTTGATAGTACTTAGAAATACCTTAACAATGATGTATGGCACTTTGGAAAACTCCCAAGGGGTAAGGAGTTACGACGATTCAAATTTTGACAGGGTTCCAAGTCTCTTGGTTCTGCAAAAGAACAAAATACAAACATCCCTCCGTTAACTGTAAGAGGTAGGGGGGCCCTGCACTTGATGTGGAATGTTAAAGCAACATTGACATAGGTTGGCTTGTGGCATGCTACGATATAGGTGTGCGAGGATTAGTTGTGAATCTGACAAAGTGCATACCCCCCTGTTAATGATCGAACATATAGGGGGGCCCTGCGCTTAATCTAGGCCACCCATTCACATGGGAAATTTTAAATCAATGGACATCAAACAAGAACATGCATAGAGTTTAGTGAGCCCATTCTCACCCAATATGATCAAAATATGGAGAACATTACAGATTAATGATCCATATTTGATATTAGACAACAATAGGTGCGAGGGTTAATGTGCTGACCTACAATCGATGGATCCAACAATAAACAATGCCTTTATACAATGGACCAGATGTTCCTCAGGATCTATAGCTGCATGAATGTTATGGACTATGCTTGACATGATGAGTGACATGGCATCACATATTGCATAAAGAATGATGTGGCTGAGTGATGACATGGCACACTCCATATAGGTAACACGTGGCAAGAAGTTTTGGAATTTTTGTTTGGAAAAGTGGGAAATATATGCATGAAACTTGGAACCACTAAGAGGCGAACACATGGCATGATGAAATCATCACAATGTAAGCTGATGATGTGGAAAGATAGCGAGATACACGCTAAGGGGACAATTTGTGAGAATTAGCATTTTTTGGTGGAAAGGTGTAGTTCTAGGCTTTGGGCTCATAAACCCTAGGTCCTAAGTCTTAAAGACAACATGGATTTGAGATATGGTGTCCTAGTGTCAAATTCATTTGAGAATTAATTCACAATTTATCCTGTAATTGTTGCATGGAAAGTATAGAAAAACAACCTGATTTCCAATAAAAAAAGGACATAGAGTATCATAGAACATGTAGATATTTGGAGTTACATCTGTGTTGATTCAATTGAAATCACGAAGGCAGACACAAAGTGTAAATTACATCCCAAGCAATTAACATATGAACAATACATAAGCACAAGGAAGTTGATTTCTTTCGTATTAGAAGTTCCTCCTCGAGCCTTATGGGATTAAATGAAGTTCATATTTGAGCTTGGTGGAAATAAACACTAGTACAAATGGGGCAAAAAACCGACGAATATTAATTGGATATGCGACTTATTTGCTTCGGATATCCCACACATTGGTGCTTATCAAATCTTCGCTATAATTCAGTTGAATAGTTGACAGTTTAGTTAATGTCGGATAATCAACAACAAAGATGTCGATTATCTGACACATGAAATGGTAATTAAAAAAATGATGATTTATAATTCAGTTTTAGGACGCTACAAAGCCTCATATATATGATGGAAAGAGTGTCATCTATCTAGAAATTTGCGCACCAGTTCGTAGTAGGATATTCGACACATAGGTCATTTTTTTCGATGAAAGAAACTGACGTTGAGGTGTCAGGTAATCGACGACATAAGTAAATTGTATGACAAAAGTGTTGTCGCTCCGATGCTATTATGAAACCAGCTCCAAAAATAGAAGAAAAGAGAGATAAATGCCTTATAAATTATCCACTTTGAGGGGGCAACCTCCTTTACATTACATAAATAAAAAATTCTTGGATGATACAAATGACAAAACCTCCTTTCTATTTATAAGAGTCCATGGGGTCACAATATAATCCTTTCCGACCTAACGATAATAATCACTACAAGGAAAATACCCTCTAGCGAATGTTTTTGAGGAACCCCTTATAAAAATAGCCCAGATATCCGTTTGTAGAAGAGGTTTCTAGAGGAGGTTGGTGGGTGGATGTTTTTGCAGATGGTTTTTGTTCGGTGCATTTCTCATCCTACACCGCACCGGTGTGTTCAATTGGAAAAGCACCGGTGCGTACTACAAATTGGCACACTGGGACATCGTGCTCTATGTAAAAACACTCTCGATGTGTTTAATTAGTGTAGCGCATTGGTTATATACAAATATTCACGCTGGTGCATCTTAAAAACCCTTGCCAAAACTAAAACAGTCCGGTGTGGTTGGAAGAAATCGCCCGGTGCACCTTAAAAACCCGCGCACCGGAACAAGGTTAAATAAAAGAAAAAATATGGCAAAAAATCCACATGTTTCACTTCTTTAGTGCTCCAGAGCTCTCAAGCACCGGTGCAAATTTCCCTTCTGTGAGGCACCTTGCCATTGGTGCTCCCATTGCACGCACTACTGCCGTCCATTGCCCACCATCTCGATTTTAAATTTTGGAAAATGGTGGGAAAATTTATTTTTGAAAATTATACAACAAATATGCCTCCTCAATGCCCAAATGTACAGGTATTTTAATTTTTTAACCACAATTAAACTTTTTAGCTGATTAGTTTTGTAAAAAAACTTAAAATTCAACCTTTTTAAATTTTTTTTCCCGCACGGTGTGCTTACTCTATTCGGCTCACACCGGTTTGCTGTGCTGTCTGTAAATTTATAGGCCGCATCGTGACTGGTGCTAATAGTAACTGCACTAGTTCCGGTGCGGTACCGAAATGACGCACCGTGTTTTAAAAAAATACATAAATTGCGGTGCGATCGGTTAACCGACCACACCGTTGACTATGTCCAAGTTCGGGAGGGCGGTGCGATGACCAAAATATGCGCCTCAGGGCAGATATTTTGGTCATCACACCACCCTCCAAACACCGATCCATAGTCGACGGTGCAATCATGTAAATGACCACACCGTATACCATGTAGTAATGTCAGAAGGGCTGTGTGCTGACTAAACTGTACGCCCTGGGGCGCATAGTTTGGTTAGTGCATCGCCCTCTCGATACTGGTACATAGTCAATGGTGTGGTTGGTTATATCACCACAACGTTGACCATGTAATGATGCCAGGAGGGCAGTGTGCTGACGAAACTATCTGCCCTGGGGCGAATAGTTTGGTCAGCGCACCGCCCTCCCGAATTTGTAAATAGTCAACGGTGTGATCGGTTAAACGACCACACCATTGACCATTAACTGATGTTTGGTGGTGCGTTGACAAAATTATCCGCCTTGAGATGGATAGTTTCATCAATGCACTGCTTGAGAAAGTACTGTTCATGTTGTGCGGTGCGCTAAAAATTTCCAGGCGCACTGCAGACGGTGCGCGATAAACAGACGCACCGGTACTGGTGCATGACTGTTTTTTTGGCACACCAAATTTTTTTTTTTTCAAATATATATATATATATATATATATATATATATATATATATATATATATATATATATATATATATATATATATATATATATATATATATACATGTCTCATTTAATAAAAATATTGTATTTAATATGTGAATCATTCAGCGACGTCAAAGGAGAGAAGAGAGGGAACAACAGGAACATCTGGCGGACTAGTATAACGTGGTTCGCCTTGTGGAGGCACGAGAGAGGGAGAGACTTATGTACCCTCACCCTATTGCTACAGCCACCTAGGATCTCCTAAGGGAGGTAAGCCTCCTCAAGTTCTATGAGGAGGCTACATCCCTGAAGGGCCATAGTGGGTTATTGTGACAACTTATCTTCAGGTGGAATGCCCATCGACAGGCTTTTCGGGTTGGTTCTAACCAGTGGTACGCACCCACTGAGGAGGACATCTATTTTATTACTTGCCTGTTGAGGAGAGGGCAGGATTTTCCCTCGTTCCCAGAGGCATTAGGGGATTTTTGAGGTCTAAAATGGGCCTCCTAAGAAAAATGTACAACCAAAATAAACTTTATAAGAACCAATAGGGTTCAAGATGATGATGTCAATCATGGGGGATGATTCACCATTTTTCAAGAAAAAGGGTAAAAAGATTAAAAATAATAAAATAATAAAACTACTTCTTCAAATCGTATTTTGAACTTATCTCCCAAATTTTTTACTCAAATTTTGAGTGGGAGTACTCATTAGGTGAAAAATTTAATTCCTCATCCAAGGAGTACCCTTGTTACAAACTTTTGATGGACCCTGCTACACTAAAAATGAGAAATACATGAAAAAATGTGATTGCAATCACGTTTTTCACGTATTTATTATTTTTAGTGTAGAAGGATCCATCCAAAAGTATGCAACATGGTTACTCCTTGGATGAGGAATTAAATTTTGCATCCAACGAGTACTCCCGCTCGAAATTTGAGTAAAAACTTTGGAGATAAGTTGAAAATACGAATTGAAAAGTAGTTTTTTCTTTTTTCCCTCTAAAATTTGATGATGTAATCAAATATTATTTTATTATTTCCACTATTATTTTACAATTTCCTTAGGAGACCCATTTTAGACCTCAAAATTTCCCTAATATCCCCATCAGCTATGCAACAGGGAGTCCGTTGGTGTACTCCCAGAGATACATTAGCGCCGATATACTGTCTCCTGCAGATTTTCAG
Organism: Pinus albicaulis; assembly: GCA_034641835.2. Lineage (NCBI taxonomy): Eukaryota > Viridiplantae > Streptophyta > Pinopsida > Pinales > Pinaceae > Pinus > Pinus albicaulis. Next base: position 45,056,581 of record CM076569.1, on the reverse strand, counting down.
GTCTCCGGTGGTCAGTTACGTATTGCTTCATTTGGTGGAGAGGAGGTGAGGTGCCTCTCAGTACTGATTTTGACCATTTCACACCATACCAGTGACAAGAAACACATTAGTTTACCATTTTTATTTTAGGTTGATTCTTTATTACAGGTGCGACGACTTGTGAGGTGGTCTACGATTTTTTTGTGGCAGTTCTGTATAACTTTAGATAGATGTCGTGCTTAGGCACAAGGGAGAGTGAACTTCCCTTTTGCTTCAGAGCTATTTTGTTTATTTTTTGAGAGGTTTCTAGAGATGAGGCCTACTTTTGTTCGGCAGCCTCGTAGGCCGATGCTGCATGTACAGATGCAGATGTCGAGACAGATGATGCTTAAGAGGGGTGAGTCAGACTTTTGTGCGAGGATATCTCATGATGCAGTGGAGTTTCTATCCAACATTGTTGATCATGCCTTCGTTCTGGTCCCCTGTCCGTATGCTGGTTTGGATGGGTGAGGGTGTGCCAACATCCTCTTCACAGTTGATGAGCCACCGGATGATAGAGGTAATATTAGTGTTTTCTTTAAATATATTCTAACATGTTCTTTAGCTTGTTTTTATTAAATTGTTTAATGAAATTGTCTAATTATTGTTGTGTACTTATATATATTTTGTAGATATTGGGCCATTTGTTGGCAATGAGATGTCACCGCCACCAAATGATCTAGGTGTAGATCCTGATGACAATCAGGAGATGGCAGATGTAGAGGATCAGGTTGGTGACAAACCTGGTCCTCATGATCATGTGCAGGTACCGGCGGGTGTGAGGCATAGGCTTGTCACTAGATTTAGGATGGATTTGGGCAATCAACTTTGTCAACTACCAATGGAGGAGGGAGTTAGGCTAACCATTATCACAGATATACAAGTCGATGATAGGCTGACAACGATATGGAGAGGCATGCCACGTGATATGTTGACCTTGATGCGGCATGTCGTTGGAGCTACCAGCTTAGTATCGCGGTTGAGGAGGGCCGTTCGATGTAGACGTGGTAGAGATGCAATACGTCGACAGTCGAGAAATGATGCATCATATGATAATCACGATCAGGGGAGTGATCATCGTTCACCTCGCGCCGAAGACGATCAACCTACATCATTGACCAATAATCATGATCATGAGAAGGCTGGACCATCCACATCGAGTCATGATGAGCAAGCTGCAACATCTAATAGTCATGATCATGAGCAGGCTGGATCATCGACGTCGAGTCATCATGAGAAGCTCGCAACATCCAACAGTCATGATCATGAGCAGGTTGGACCATCCACGTCGAGTCATCATGAGCAGTTAGTTGATCCTGATTAGCATGAGGCACCTCTAGATCAACATGCAGATGATGATTGACATCTATTTGAGCTGGTCGTGGCTACACCATTGATTGGGCAGGCCTCGACTAGTACTACTATTGATGTACCATCAGCTAATATTTGACATTTATTACAATTGTATATTTTTGACATTATATATATATATATATATATATATATATATATATATATATATATATATATATATATATATAGGTATATATATATGGTCCATGTATTTTATGTTAATGTTGCAGTTGTACTTAATTTACATGTTGGTGATCATCATGATGCGTATATTGTTAGGTCATGTTAGATATGTTCATTTAATGTGCAACTTGCAGATAGATGTGTATGTGATAGTATTGATATGACATGAGATGTATATTTGATGTTTGTGTTGTGATGATGTTATACAATGTTTGTGTTTTGTTAGATGATCATGATCACGATGATTAGCTGATGTTAGCGAATTTGAATGTGTTTTTTAGTCGAATATGATGTTTGCATGATGGTTATCATGATCGTGATGTTTATCTTTAATACCGAATCATGATATTTATTAAATATTATGTCGTGATTGTAATAGAAATTTTAATTTTAATTGTATGTAAAATTGTAATTGTAATTGTATGTAAAATATTTGTAAAATTTTAATTGTAATTGTAAGATTTAATTTATTGTGTGATGATTGTAATTGTAATTGTATATATGTAAAATAGTAAAATTGTAATTGTAATTGTAATTGTAATTTTAATTTTAATTGTAATTGTATGTGAAATTGTAAAATTGTAATTGTAATTTTAATTGAAGTGTAAAATATTTGTAAAATTTTTATTGTATTAATGTGAAATTATTGTAATTGTAAAATTGTAATTGTAATTGTAATTGTATGTAAAATTCTAAAATTGTAATTGTAATTGTATGTGAAATTGTAAAATTGTAATTGTAATTATAATTGTATGTAAAATTCTAAAATTGTAATTTTAATTGTATGTGAAATTGTAAAATTGTAATTGTATGTAAAATATTTGTAAAATTTTAATTGTATTAATGTAAAATGATTGTAATTGTAAACTTGTAATTGTAATTGTAAATTCTAAAATTGTAATTGTAATTTTATGTGAAATTGTAAAATTGTAATTGTAATTGTATGTAAAATATTTGTAAAATTTTAATTGTATGTGAAATGATTTTATTAAAATTTGTAAATTAATTTTCAATTTTGAACCATAACTACCGTAAGTAAAATGTATACTATAAATATTGTTAAATTACCATAATTGTAAAATTGTAAATTTGTATGAATATAAATAATTGTAAAATAATAAATCTAAAATAATATCAATTTTTGTAACATAATAAAGTTTAGAAAATAATGCAAATAAATTCATGTACTTTAGAATTATCATTATTTTATTATGATCTTACATACCAAAAAAAAGAACTTTATACAATACACCATTATTTTCGAGATCAACATAATTGCAAATTATCAAGTGAAATGATTTTAACATTAACACAATGAAAATTACCAATTAATGTTTCGAAAAAAAGAGTCTTAGTTATAAGGTAATTAAGACCTTTTCTTTATAAAAACCCATCTTAAAAAGTATAAATGATGAAATAACACATGTACCATATCACTCTCGGTTCTCATGATCACCCTCATTATCTTCCAGCTCGCTTGGCATGATAACACTATTGTTCTCAAAAATATGTTTTGATCTAGGGTCATGTCTCAATATGAACCACAAATCCCTATCCAACACATCTGGGTAAAAAAACACCCGGTTGTAGTGCTTGGAGAAAACATAAGGCTCCTTAGCTTCATCCCACATCTTTCTAGAGTTGATACATATCAGCCTACTATCACGATTTTCCTTTACATTATTCCAATCAAAGGTGTCACACCACTTGCACCTAAAAATAACACATTGGAAAGAAGAGAAATCCACTTCAATGATATATTGTATCTTTTCAACGTAACATAACGTCCCTCGTACAAGGTTTTGATCACGATGGCTAGATCGACTAGATTGATCGAACTCGACTTCCACTCCACAGTCTTGTGTCATGTTTCCATCATCGGCATTTTCTGTGCGAAAATGGTGTCCATATGCCCCCATATATAGGAACAAATGCACCTATAAAAAATTAAAAAAAACATACTGTCATGTGTCTTAAAATAACCCAAAAGTTAAAATATGAAATATAGATGTAATTACATTTCAAAGGTGAATTATTAAATTTAAAATGTACATAAATAGATTATTATCAAGTGGGTGCACCCAATCTCTACATTTAGCGCATCCTCTTCAGCACGCGGGTAACGACTGGTTGCACCGTATTTCTCTCTAACCTGGTCAGCAACCCAACTGTTGGGGCATATTTTTGGCATATTTTCTTTTAAATGATATGGACAAGGCACACTTATACCATTCAACCGTTTGAATTCTTTCCCGTCACTATCCCATTTCATCTTCTTTTGTTCGTACAATGCGACCCACGGTTGTGTCACTTCGGAATTGTAAAGAAAATTTTTATTGATTGCTTCAATTTTTGCATCTGTTGATGAAATCAAACCGACATATAGTACATATGAGATCAAAATATACATTATATCAAAGTTTAGCATGAATATTTAATTTATGTAAATTTGAAAAATTATAAGTCACTTACTCTTTATCAAGCACCTTTTTCAATTCCTTTGGAGCAGCTCCCCTTCTCTTTTGTCTTCATCCCTTTCATCGTCCCAAATCACCACACCTAGTTTGTTGTCGATCTGCTTGATGTATTCACTGGCATAATATAAAGACTCATACGATATGTACCCATCTGCCATAGAACCCTCGGGTTTTTCCCTTTGTCGAACAAAACCTTTCAATTTATTCATGTACCTCTCTAAGAATAACATCCAACGAAAAGAAACCACCCCAAATAATTCAACATCATCTACTACATGGATTAGAAGATGAACCTGCAATTCCATGAAACTCATCGGCAGTTCCTTCTCAAACATACAAACAATCTCAACTATCTCTTGACGCCACCGTGGAATTCTAACCACATGAATCTCCTTTGACGTGATCCAACGTACAAATGCAGATAATTTAGATATGGTATGTCCTAGGTCTTGGGGGAATTCATGTTTCACACACTCACACACGAACAAAGAATAATGACACTACAAAGTTATAAACACGTGCAATAATATACAAAATTAGTTATGTTTTATGATCCCTGCATGGGATAAAATTTATTAATATAACAAATAATAAATCATTCTTTTGGAATTATATGTACTCTTAGAAGATTCAAATGGTCATGTGATTTCAACACCGAAAAACGGTCATCCACAGTGAAGCAACGCTGTAGTGAAGACCCGTATGAAGATGGCACCCTCACACCCATTATAACTTCCTTTTCCAAATAAAGCTCATCCTTTTTAAAAACCCATGGGACATCACCTTCTTTGAAATAACATGAATTAGAGGGACTAGAGCCTGCCTCTGATCCTGTACTTTCTGATCATCGTGGCCAATGTTTCTTTTTAGTTTTTGAAGTAATGAGATCTTTCCTAATAGGCAATGTGTCACTTTGTTTCGATGATATGTGCCTCCATAAAGAAGATGAAACATTTTTAAATATATGCATGGGATCTAATAAGCGAGTAATATTAAGATGCTCCCAATATGGGAGGTTATAAAATATAGATTTCCTTTTCATCCCAATGGGAAATTTCTCAACATAGGTGTCGAAGAATTCTGGATCATCAAACATAGGCTCCCCATTTGAATCGAACATTTATATTAACTCCTTCTCCTTCTCTCTCTCATATGCTCTAAGCCATTCAACTGGTGTCGTTATTGGAGGCCTTTGGGTTCTCTCGTGTTTACCATTGAAAGCAGATGTTGCTCTTCTATAAGGATTTTCTCCTAGGAGGAATACCCTGGAGTAGTCATACACTGGCTTTCATAGGTCGTTGGACCATCTAGCTTTCAGAGCAGGTCCACAACATTTACATCCAAAATATCCTTTTGTTACAAGACTTGTGAGATTATTGTATACAATATATATGCATGGCACGTTAAAGAATATCATGAAGATCAGAATAATTACAACGAATTAAATAACTAATATGCGAAAGAATATTGTTTTTTTTTTTTTTTTTTTTTTACAAGAACGGTTATGATTTACATTAGAACTTGGGCAAAGAAGCCTTCAAACAGATTACAAAGTGAAGCCCTGCTTTGCTGTCTTTCACTATTGTCACAGAATTTAGAAATTAACTATGTCTATTCCCTATTTTCTTACATATGTTCCTTGCAGCGAGTTCCACAATTTTTCCAGCTTTGTGGATGCAGACGAATTGCTGTAGTAGAATGCAGAAAAACATGAAAAAACAAGAAGAATAGAAAAGCTTGGACATAAAAGCTAAGGAATGGGAGCCCATTCCTCGTGACCATTATTTAACAAAGAGCCTGCGAGGAGAAGGGCTGCTTTGTTAGCTTCAAGATCAGCTTCTTTGTTGTTGTTTCTGAGCACATGAAAAAAAGTGACCTTTTGGAGAGTTTTGAAAACAACAGTAATTTGCTTAATCAATCTATCAAATCTGATATCCTTCGGATCAACACCATTCACCAAGCATTGGATGAGAGATTGAGAATCCCCAACCACAACTATATCTTTGATGCCAAGATTTTTAGCTTGCATGAGGCCTTGAAGAAGAGCAAGAGCCTCAACTTGAATGCTGGAGGAGATATCCAAGCCCCAGGCGAACCTGTGAATAATCGTGCCTTTGTTGTTTTTGATCACTCCACCCACCCCAGCTTTCCCCGGGTTACCTTTAGCGGCACCATCAAAGAACAAGAGGGGAGAGGAGTGGTTAAGAAGCCAAGCGGAAAAGTCATTCTCATTGAGTCGAATCTGCCAACTTTCTTTAATCTTGCTTTGCTTAGGAGTTGTTGAAATGTTGAAGCCCAACGAGCTGCTCCAATCCTTATCCCTCTGGCTGAGATTTGAGTCTTCTAGGAAGCTATCTAAGCTTTCTTTAAGTTGAGCCTTAATTTTAGCTATGACTATTTTTTCTGGCTGATCCTTATCTCTGAAAGCTCTGCTGTTCCGTTCAAGCCAAATTTGCCAACAGGCAAATTTAGGGAGCGAAAGCCAAATGTCTTCAAGACTGCTGTTCTTAGGGGAACCTCCAGGATAAATGAAGGGCCAAGAGGAAAATAGCTCCGGTATAGAGAAAGGAAAGAGAGATCTGTCACACCAGGTGGGCAGAAGCTCAGACCACACCTCAACAGCGAACTTGCAGCTCAACATTAAATGGCTGATGATTTCTTCATCCGCCCAACACATCTGGCACCTGGAAGGGCCATGAAAACCTCTTTTTTTAAGCCTGTCATCAGTGAGATTTCTGTTATGGCACATGAGCCAACAGAAATGATCGACTTTTGGGATGGTTTTAAGTTTCCAAAGACCTTTCCAGACCGCAGGATTCAGAGGAACGTGGGGAATTTCCAACTGTTTAATATACCCCATAGCGACGGTGTAGGAGCCAGAAGGCCCCCAACCACGCTTGTCAGCTTGGTGCATTGGCGCATGACCATGGAGGAGAGACAACAACGAATCCCACATCTCTTTCAAGTTTTGTGGCACCTGTGTATCGATCCAACTGATCCATCTATTCTCCGACCATCTCGAGAGATCCCATAGAGTATTTAAACCAGTATTTGCCATCCAGAGATGAAGGGGCTGCAAAGAGGTCTCCTCAACAAGCGGATGCTTCATCATAATCCAATATTGCCATAAATCAATCAATTTGCCATTCCCAGGCACCCAGAACGCATGCTGTTGAATGAGCGGAGCAGAGGAAATACAAAGTTTGGCCAGATGTGAACGGGAAATAGACTTAGGATTGTCCAGACATCACTTTCTTGGGCCCAAGAAGTATTTTCGCCACAGAACCTTCTGCGCCCAACCCGGATTGATGTCGACCATGCGCCAGATAATTTTGGCACCCATGGCAGCGTTCTGCTCTTGGAGAGATTTCAGTTTTAGACCACCTTCCAGCACAGGACGAGAGATCTTCTCCCAGCTCACCAAGGGGATGCAGTTTTCATTGTTTTTTCCTCCTTTCTAGAAGAAGTGCCGAATGAGATCATCCAGTTTATTAAGAAAACCAGAGGGCGCTAACAGAACAGAGAATTTGAAAATGGGTAAGCTGCAGAGCACTGACTTGACCAGAACTGTTTTGCTTGCCAAGTTCAGCCACGAAAGACCCCAGGCCTGAATTCGAGATTTGAATTTGTCAATGAGAGGATCCCAGTCTTTGCAAAAGGAAGATTTGAGAAAGACTGGAAGTCCCAAGTATTTGAAAGACGACCAGGAGTTCGAGCTTGCAAAGCCAAAGCACTTGGAGATAGCTATGAGAAGAGAGGAGGATATATTCCAGCTATAGATGTGGCATTTTCCTTTATTGAGCATGCTGCCAGAGGCAATGTAGAACTTTTCAAGGACCATTTTGAATTTAAGGGCAGAAGGCAGAGAGGCTGCACCCAAAAATAAAGTGTCATCAACGAACAAGGCATGGTTAATGTTTCTTACACCTCTTGCAATACATAGACCCAAAATTTCCTGCTCAGCCATTTTCTTATTTAAACAGAAACTTAAAACTGAAGCTTGAAGGAAAAAAAGAAGAGGGGAAAGAGGGAAACCCTGGCGCAACCCACGCGAGGCTTTGAAGAAGCCAACAGCTCTTCCATTCACTAACGGAGAAATCCAAGGCTTGGAAATGCAAGCGCTAATCCAATTTATAAAAATCTCCCTGAAGCCAAACTTTCGAAGAACACTAACAAGGAAGCTGTGATTAACTCGGTCAAAAGCATTTGCCAGATCTAGTTTTATAACCATACCTTTCTCCTTGCGCTGGATGCTAGAGTGGATCGCCTCCTGGACAAGAATGTAATTGTCTACTATCTGTCTTCCCTGCACAAAACCTCCTTGGTTTTCCGGAATGAGCTTGGGAAGAATACCTTTCAACCTGTTTGCAATAACCTTAGTTATAATTTTGTATCCAATATTGCATAACGAGATGGGTCTGAATCTATTAAAGACATTAGCTCCCTTTTCCTTCAGAATGAGGGCTAGGAAAGTAGAATTGGTACTTCCCCCAATTTTTTGGCAAGATTGGGATTTCCTAACCATTTTACATAAGTCTTTTTCAACAATTTGCCAGCAAACTTGGAGAAATCTGGCAGTAAAACCATCAGGTCCGGGGGATTTGTCAGGGTTCATCTCAAACAGAGCAGACTTAATTTCTTCCGAAGAAACTTTCGCTTTCAAAATTTTATTCATGCTGGAAGTTACCTCTTTGGGGATCCTTTCTAAAAAGATCTCAGAGTGAATCCCAGCTTCATCATCGCCATACAGATTCTTAAAGTGATTGAAGGCAACCTTTTTGATGCTCTCAAAATCCTTGTGAACAACATTTCCTTCTTTAATTTTAGAGATTATGTTGAAGTTTTTTCTAGCATTAGCCTGCTTGTGAAAAAAAGAGGTATTTCTATCCCCAACCTTTAGCCAAAGGCTGCGAGATTTTTTCCTTCAAAGTTCTTCTTCCGCCCTGCAGGCCTTGTGAAACTTTTGCTGAAGGTCCACTTCCAAATTAAGGTCTGCAGAAGAAATGTCAGCGTTCTCCATATGAAGGTGATGAGCCTCTAAAGAGTCTTGAGCTGCTTTCCGCTCAGAAGCCGGACAAGGGATAGATTTTGCCCAGTGTTTTAGCTCATATTTAAGCCTTCTGAGCTTTTCTTCCCACACATAGATAGGCGAGCCAGTAACCGGATAGTCCCATATTTCCTTAACTCTTTCCTTAAAGCCTGGAATCTGGATCCAAAGGGGGCTAAATCTGAATGGGATAGGCCCCAGGTCCTTATGCGGCAATAGCTCAAGCAAAATAGGCCTATGATCTGAGGCACTGCAGGGGAGAATGCGCAATCTAGATTCTAACCCACGAAGCAGGAAGGAGCTTTGTACTAAAAATCTGTCTAATCTGGCAGCTATATGGCCAGGGCCAATTCTTTTATTGGACCAATTAAACTTACCATTTAGGGGCTTGATGTCAATAAGATCCCACTCATGCATGAGGTCCTCCACCCATTCCCTAGCAGAGTCTCTCACAATGCTGCCACCCCTTTTTTCAGACTATGCAAGAGTGATATTAAGGTCTCTAGCAATAATGATGTTTTCAAGGTTCTCAAAATCAACAAGATTTCTTATGGAGTCCCAACAGGACTTCTTCTCTCCTGCATTAGCTGGAACATAGACATTTAGAAGACAGATTTCATCCTTAGACTCAATGAGCTGAAGTTTCAGGAACAGCCAGTGAGTGTTAGGGATTGCTTTGAGCAACAAGTATTTTTTGGCATTACATGATGTACCCAGGCTGCCAGATGCCCCTCTAGACGAGACAGCCAGCCCCCCACCTTTATTCCAAAAAATATGACTGGAATGGAGGAAAGCCGCTTCCTCCATCTTGGTCTCCTGGATTAATAGAAGATCAGGAGTTTTTATTCGAATTGTGCTCCTTATAGCTTCTTCTTTCGCTTTACTGCCCAGACCTCTATAGTTCCAGGGGACGATTTTCATTATTTACTTTTTTGGGAGTGTTGGGCTCCCTTGGAGCCACTCTGGTTTCTTGTCTTCTTTGCCGATTTTTCCAATAGTTTCTCAAGGGTTGGATGAGTACCTTGGAGTTTTTCTTTGAATGTTTCCTGCTCCCTTTTTTCCCGCTCAGGCATTCGTCCTCTTGTTGATCTTCGGGTCGAGGCTTTTGAATTTCCTTTTTTTGCCTTCCTCCTCAGATTCCTCTGAGACCTGCACCATGTCCTCCGTTTCTGTATTTTTCCCCTTGAGTCCGCTTGGTGTATTGACACCTTTCTTAGGTTCTAGGGTAGTGTCTTTGCCTAAGGAGTCATTCTGTGTATCAACATCCTGCAGCTCTATATAATTGAGACTAAGAGGTTCGAATTTATTACCTTGTCCTTTAAAAGTCTGGATTTGCTGACCAGCAGATTGAGATCCTTTACTTGCCTGAGCTCCAACATTTTTTTTTTTCGTCCTTTCCCTTTTGACTTGATTCCAGCCCTCATATTTTCATTTGGTAGCTTCAACATTACTCAGGCATCCTCTAGCGAAGTGTCCATAGACGCGACATTTGCGACACTTGAAAGGAAGTTGCTCATAGTCGAGATTTTGAATGTGAGACCAGTTTCCAACCTTGAGTTTAATGGCCTCCAGCAGACCCACTTCCAGATCGACTTCGACGTAGATACGAGCACAATCGTACTAGTCTTTGTTATTTGCACGATCAATGAATTTTCCCAGGGTGTTCTCGATATGCTTAATCGAATCCCAATTCCAACAATGCATAGGAAAATTCGGGAGTCTGACCCAGACTGGAACATCGGTTGGAACATCTACCACTGGATCGAAATCAGGGGTCCATTTATTGAGGTAGAGCCCTTGAGGACCCATGAAATATGGGCCATTCCTGAAGATGAGCTCTTTGTCCTCCTTGTCAACGAATTCAAATAGGAAATACCCTCTTCCCAGGAAGTAAGAGGACACGTTGTGCATAATGAGGGGAGCCCAGTTTTTAGCAACCCAGATTTCAGTGGATTTGGGCGAGGGCCAAAGGCCAGTGAACTAGACTACGAGAGCTCGGTCGGCCAGAGAGAGGGCCACCTAAATAGGACCCTCTCCAGGAAGCGAAATCTCAGGAATGTCATCCAAATTTTTGACAAATTTCGAAGCTTCAGATGTTCTCTTCTTTGGAAGCGAGGCCATAAGGAGGTTGAAGGCATCTGTAGTAGAGTTCGAAGGAGGAGGCAGAGGAGAATGAGCGTCCAGGTTATCCATGCGGAAATGCCTCAGAGCAGCCTCAAAAGCAAGACGAAAGAGGCGCGAAAGCAGGCATAGAGAGCCTGCCGCAACCCCAGAGCAGAGCCACAGACAGAATCCGGGTCAGAGACAGGAAATCCAACCGAGAAGCGACAGGAGCAGTAGGCCCTGCAAGAGCAGGCGCAGCCGCAGGGGCAGCATCGCGCGGGCATAAGAAGCTAGGTTTCGCACAGCTCTTCAGATGCGTTCGGGGATCACGTGACTCAAATGTTGTGGAAGAATATTGTTATGTATATAAAAAAAATCAATAAAAATGTGATTTTTCTACAGAAAAATCCTAAGCCTGGATAATCATGTGTTGTGTAAGCACATATTCCATACAACGTAAAAATTCTCTCTGCTACCATGGGTCTTGATACATCGTATACATTTATCCCATCCCATAATTACTTCAATTCATGTACCAGTGGTTGTAAGTAGACATCCATATTATTCACTTGTCTTATACCAGGGACTATGATAGCCAACATAAGATGTTCATTATTCATGAAAAACCATGGGGGGAAATTGTTTTTGATCACTACTACAGGCCAAACATAATAGTTGGTGTTCTGGAGGGAATATGGGTTGACGCCATCCATGGATATGTTGAGTCGCAGACTTCATAATTCATCCTTGAATTTTTCGGGTCATGTATCCTCTATATGCTTCATGGTTATTGAATCTGTTGGGATTCGTATAACTCCCAACTCACTTCTGTGTGAGGCATGCCATCCATGCAACATAGCTAATTCTTTGCAATGAAATACCATTTGAATCCTTGGGATTATAGGCATGTGCCTTAATATCTTAAAATGAGGACCATGTGATTTACCCTTCTTTTTTTTTATTTTTCATACCTGTCAGGCCCACATTTTAGACATATCTATTTGTTTGTGTATTCTCCTCTATATAGAATACAATAATTTGGACATGCATGATATGATATGTACTCAACAACCAACATTTTCAATAATTTCTTTGCATCTTCGTAGCTATCGGGAAAGACATTATCACTCGGAAGAACCTTATATTTGAATAACATGTAGTTGGTGATCATGCTGATATAATTATTAACTTTCATAAAATTGAATATTTGTAATTTTCATTGTGTGATTATATTTCTCAAAATATAAGGGAGGACTTTATGGTAACTTACCTCAAAATTTCTAAGAAACATGCATTCGAAAAACCAAACTTTTCTTTCAAGTTGTATATGTTAGTATGAATCCTTTGTTGAAGTGTACGAAAAAAGACCACTTTAGCTACGCATAAATAATAGCCCTAACATCAAAAGTGGCTGCCAATATCTTCAGATCTGCAGTTAGTTGATCAAGACAAGGGCTGCAAAAAACCATATCTATGCATAGAAAGACATTAAGCAGTAAAAAGAAGGGTTTTCTCCATATATCTAATAGACAAGAAAAGAAAAATTTTTGAAAGAATTTTTGTATTAAGGGCACCTGGGAGGAAAACAAGAAGGTGTTTCCAATTCTCCTCAATGGGATGGGTTCTTGGAAGTCCTCAGCACTTCAGATCTAGAATCTCTCTCTCTTGTTGGTGTAGAAAACCCGGACAAAGATAGAACTCAAAGGGAGCTCACACAACAAATAATGTAGAAAAATGTGACCAAGTGTATAGATCCAGAGTGATCTAATAGGCAACAAAAGGTGAAGAATGATAGGAAAAACCCTCCTATTTATAACAAAATATTGGGTCATTCTAGATCTTGGTGCATGATTAAAATAATGTTAACCAAATCTAGATCCACCTTTTATGGAATATTTTATTATATTTGTTGGAGGAAAAAGGTATTTGACTTGGGTCAAATCCCTTGATTAGTCAAAAATAAATAAATAAATGATTTATTTATCTTTTTAAGGAAGTGGTTGGAGGATAATTAAATAAATAATGATTTATTTAATTATTTGTGGGTGATTTGGTCATATTTAACAAGGAATATTATCTAAATAAGATTTAAATAATTATTCCTAGAAAATAATACGATAAATAAAGGTTTATATAATTAATTTCTTTGTTTTGGGTTAAAAATGACTAGGAATAATAATTAAATTATGGTTTAATTAATTATTCCATGAGGAAAATCAAACAAAATAGGTTTGTTTAATATTTCCTTTTGGGGTTTCCTGTTTAGACCATAAACAACCTAATAAATGTGGTTTATTAAGTCATTTTACATAGTGAAAGCAATTTTACTTAGGGTAAAATTGGTCTTACATGGTGTACTTGGGTCCATCTAATGATAAGAGGTTAGATGACCAAAAAATGGTGTAACAGTATAATAACATCGTTGTCCCCAAATGGGTAGAATTTGACTGACTGCTAGGTCCAAAGAGAGGGGTGGTGGAAGAAAATTTAAGGCTTTCGAAAAAGGTGTCAGCAATATGATCATCATCCCCTAGCTGATCATCGTTCTGGAATGCATCTAACAACATTGTCTCCATGGCAGTCGTATCCCTTACATAATCATCCATACCAACCTCTATTTGATTGCCTCCATTTACAACTTGTGAAGAGCTACTATTGTTGTAGTCATTCCTAATTGGTGAATCTGGACATAGTGGGAATTGAATAGGTGGTTGATTCAACCATTCTTGGTATCGTTCCTCTCCGATTTTTTCTCTTAATTCAACCTTCTCTCGATCTGAAATTTTCATGGGGTGCAATGGAATATGGTAGGTAGGTCACTCATCATCACTAGAATCCTAATAATTTCAAAAAATATATTTAAACATGATTAGCACAAAATATATGACATCAATTACTAAGCACGTTGACAATGCATGATTAGTTGGTTTGACATTGAAATAATTACATTAATATACCAAAAAATTATTATTACCATCATTGTCCTAGGATTGTGGCTAGAAGATGCAATATTGTTACAATTGGCAGGGTGAAGTGGCTATCCATTTTCATCTACCAGACGCGCCTTGCGGTATGTTATTCCTGATAAGAGTTTCCAACGTTTTGGAGCTGTTTGAATATTTTGTGCATCTGAAATCAATTCTGAATCTGCATGAACCTGCAAATTTGTATACATTATAAATTTTATTAAGTTGACTGACATGGATAAAAAACATAAATTCAATTAGATAATGAAAATATAAATAAAATCAGAAGTAAATATTACGTCTCGAGATGGATAGGGAGAACTCTGCGATGGACTTTGAGATATATTATGGAACGAGCTGGATTTTGAAGAATTGTCCATTCAATATAATTATGATAATTTCTCCCTGCATTTGAGAAAAATCAACAATAAATTTTGGTGTACACACCTAAAAGTAATTTCGATGCCTTAAAAATGGACTTATTGTTATCGGTGCTAATGTACAGATAACCGCACCGGTGCATTTTAGTTACTGCGCACCGGTGCGGTGTTATTAATTGGCGCACCAGAGCCGAATAACCACAAATAAAAAAAGAACAACTATATTCTTTTAAAGTGAAAAAAGCGGTAAATTGAAAAATGGGCGGCAAAATATTTTATGAAATATAATTTCATAAAACAATTCTTTAAATAGTAAACAATTTTCATTATTTCATTATTTTTGCAAAAAATTTTAGGGAGCAAGAGAGCAGGAGAGCACTGTGGAGCAGTGAAATACTTTTGAACATAACTATTTAGACATTCAGAATTCTAAGCCTATGGTGATTCAAACCCTGTAGCATAGAATTTCAAACCATTTGGTGATTACATTTTATTGTTTTTTTTAACATTTTCTGTATTATTTTTTATGGAGTAAGTAAAAAATTTAAATTTACTGTTCATTTTCAGAAAAAAAAACAAAAAAATCCATTCTTACACTAAACCCTTGATTCTTTTTGTTTATGCCCTTGCGTCTTCCCGTTTCTGTGATTTCAGAATTAGGGCTTTTCATTTTAGATTTATAGGGTTTGTATTGCTATATATATAGGCCTATGACATCTAACCCATCAAACGACTTGCATAGTCGGATCCCAATCCATGTCGGCCCTTGTGTGAATTAAAAAAACATTTTTTTTTAATCGGTGCACCCTATGTAAACTAGCACACTGGTGCACTATTTTATCACAGGGCACCACACACGTACTGTTTGATTAAAAACAATATTTTTATTTATTTTTTTAATTTATTAATTAATTAATTTTTTCGTGCATTGTATGTAAAATATGGCATCGGTGTGCTATTTCATTATAGCGCACCGCACACGTAATGTTTGACAAAAACAATTTTTTATTTTATTTCTGTGTTAATCGGTGCACTGTTTAACATATAACACATAGAGTCTCATTCTTGACAGAGAGCACTGTACGGTGGTCCCCTGTTTTCGCAGTGTGTTTATAAGAATATGTGTCAAATTCCCAAATAGGGAAAGCAAAAATATAGCACACAATAATGGAAATAACAACAAATGTCAATATATTACATATGAGCCAAATGATAGATCCATGTTATTAAGTATAACAACAATAGGTACAAAGAATTGAGGAAAAGATCACTCAAGTTGGGCAAACAAGCCTCCCATGAAATCATACACCTAGATCTAAAACACTGTTAATACATGAAACACAGGAATGTAGAAACTACGTTGTCTATGAGAGAATAGAAGTCGAAAGATAGAAAAATATATTGCTATTGATACAATGCTCCAAAAGTGCTAAGACTAGAGATCCATGCTCCTAAACAGATTTCCAAGACAACCGAGAAAAGGTTCTTGGAAATACAAAAATAGCAGATATGGACTTAGGGTTGAATAATCACTGCAACTGAATCACTGGTAGGAGGTGGCTGATCTGAAATAGGCAATGGCTGATCTTCCTGCAATAGATCTCCTAAATTAAGGGCTGATCCCCTCAAAGGAAACACAACTCCTCCAACTAGGGCAATAAACCCACTGCTACAATTGCTCTCTAAAATAATGCAGTTCTTGAGGGAAACTGCATTGTAGCTGATGGTAGTTACTTGGCCTCCTACCAAATATGGAAATGATGCTCCAAGGACTTCCTCACAAGTCTCCCGGATGAAAGGATGAACCCTCCAATGGAAAACAAGCTCATAAATGGGGTTTTACAGCCCTTCACTGCTACAACCCTGCAACACAACTCAAATCTGGAATAGACTGCACTGTAGAAGAAGACTGAAGCTTTGCCAAATTCTAGATAGTGGTAATGAAACTCAAGGTAACCTCTCCTGAGTCGACACTCTAAGTCCCCAAGGATGAGGGTAGGATTTCCGCTCGGAAACACCCTTGTGCTAAACAAAAAATGCATGCACAGAAATGTTGCATGACAAATCCAGATCTAAAAATATCAAAATAAATAATACAAATCCATATCTTCTAATGCTTCCATCCTCTTCCTTTTATGCTTGGTGAGCTTCCTCACCTTGGGTCCCACTCATTAAAGGAGCTACTCTCATGCATACACTCCTTCTAAATGATTGTGCTGTCCTCCATTAATCCTCCATGATCTCCATAACATTGCTATTGATCTGGTCAAAATTTACCTAGTCCACATGCTCTAGCCCCTGTTCACACCTTAGGGTGCTTTATTAAGCTGAAATGATGATCTAGTTTCACATGAGAAGTGGTTTATTCTTCATAAATAGATTTATGGGTCTCCCTACCCACTTATTCACCTATCTAAGTGACTAATCAAAACTTTAAAATTCCAATTAGATGCAAGCTAATTTAGGAATATTACATTCCTCCCCTCCAAAATGTTGCTTTTCCTCAAGAAAATGCAAGGATACTGCAAAACCTCCAATGGATATGTCTCCTCCAAAGTATACAAGTTAGCCTTTGGTAGATAAACCAAATAGCTCTCATCATGAAGAAGTGGGAAATATATGGAAAGAGTTATATGCTGTCCATTGGCCTCCTTAAGGCATTAGATATGGTAAATGTTGGGTGCCTCAATCCCCATGAGAAACTACAATCTCCATGCTATCATCCAAACAAAGTGAGCCATCCTTGGTTGCTCACAGAAACAATCACCAATCCCCTGCTTTTGCAATGTATAGGGGCTGCATGGATGGAAATGAGAGATAAAATTGTTCAACTTATGCTGTCTCTCTCTCCATTTATGATAAATTTGGAGCTGCTGATCTTGAGCTACAATGATGTAGTCCTCATGAAGACAAAAGATACTTGGAATATCATGATCCCACTCCTTGGTTCTAGGAATATTTCTTGCCCCATCCTTCCTACATATAGTGAATAGAGTGTCATCACCATATGGGCTCCAAAAGAAACATGGGCTAAGTCTCACATGACATACTGGATGGTGACAATAGTCCCTCAAGTGAGACCAACACTATTCTGTTTTTTGCTGTCTCTAAACATGATATGATAAGTGGCCATCCAACCATTTTATTTCTGCCATAAGCTTCTCAAAAGCTTGAAAATAGTAGAGGACATTAGGTGTTGGCTGAATATGATCCAAGCAAAACTAGTCTTGCCCAAAGTATTCTAGAAAGTGGTCAAGCCCATCACTGAATGTAGTCCCAAAAGGATCGTGAAATCTAAAGATAGGCTTGCTATCTTGTGGAGAAATGTGCTGCAAATGTGTGGTAAAGGAATGTACATACATTGTTAGTTGATGAATAAGCATAAAAACATAATCTTTACCATATATTGTAGACAAGTTGGTGAAGAGGTCCATAAATGAGCCTTCCCATCTCTCCATCAAAGGGGGAAGTGACTGAAACAACCTTGCAAAGTGGCTGCTCTCCTCCTCATACATCAAATAAGATACGTATCTCCTGATATGTTGGTGCACAACTTCTTTGAGATCCTCCCAATATAATCTCTCCATGATGGTGTAATAGGACTCATTGAAGTCTACATGTCCTGAAAAGAGTGCCTCATATGTTGCATGTAGAATCTCCTTCTTGAGCTTGGAGTCTCTAGTCAAGTAGATCTGATCATGGAAATAAATGACTCCATCAACCACTCTATTCCTCCCATATATCACTTTCCAAACAAGAACCTTACATGTGAAGAGGTTCTTGGAATACTCCACCAATAATTGGGATTCCCAAAATGGATCCATCCTCCTCAATAGTGACATCGCTATTGTGATCTGAAATGAAGCACCTGTCACATAATATCTCTCCTCTTTGACATGATCAATTCCAAAGCCATATGTTGGAGTACTGCTACCCCACCTTTGCTTCCTCCTTTGCAGCTGATCTTTCCCAAGACAAGATTGAAGTATATGGAGGTCATCCTCCTCTTGGAAGGTATTTTCCATCCAAAAATTCCATAGTTTGGCCAATGCACGCAAGAGTGTCAATAACCTCTTATCATATTCATAAATATTCCTCATGTGTGGAAGTATCATTTGTTGCTCCAAGGCTATGGAGTAGCCATTTGACACCATGATTGTGCCCTCATAGATTCCTGAATCACCATCTTTCAACGCAAATAGCTTAGTGGGGAATGGAAATTTCCATATCATAAAATTGCTCATCCCTCCTTTGAAACCATCAAAGGTTCTCCGCGCTGGTCTGACTCCTCCCAAGGCTCCTTCCTTAGCCAAGTCTATCAATGATGCACTATGTTGAGAGAACTCTTTTATCATCTTCCAATCAGGGGGTCTCCCTGGTGGAATGCCTCCATGTAATGAAATATCAAGGCCTAGAGCAGGATGTATATGTGAGTGGACTGATTTGTCCTTACCCTCACTGCGCAAACCATCCTCCTGCTTATGTGCATCAAATCTTCTCACTAACCTCCTAGTGAACTTTGCATAAGTAGATACTTTTGCATTATTAAATGAATAAGATTCATAAAAACACCAGGCATAAGTCTTACCTTCAAGATGCAGCGCTGCTACTCTAATGGCTTCATCTTCTGAAACTTTATGTAGTTGGAAATATGTGTCTAGCTTTTCTACCCAAGTCTTAGCTGTGCTCTTGGGTGACCCATCAAAAGTAGGTAGAAAGTATCTACCCAAAGTGTGCTGCATGCACCCTCTTCTTGTATTGTGGTTACTGGGTCTTCTATCTTCTTTGATTTGACAAAACCCTTGGAAGTTTAGATGCTCCTTGAATATTCTAGACTGAGATTCATATTCTTGGAGATAGTCACCAAGAGTCTCCTCCTTTGGTGTTTCTCCTTCCTCTTCTTCTCTTGCCAAGAATGTAGACATGGTACCACAATGTAGATCTGTTGGTGTAGCTGAATGATCACACCCATAATATGAAAATATGGAGATTTATTCATGTACAAGCCCTCTTGGATAATCTCTACATCTCTCCATTCTCATCTCTTTGATGTCTTTGTTAATGCCCTGCATAGTTTGAAGAAGAAGTTTTGAGAACTCCTTCCCTCCTAATAATGAAGTTTTGCCTTCATCTCTTCTACAGACATTCTCCTTTCTATGAGAAGCCTCCTTAGATGACATAATGGCTGAAGTACACAGGCTGAGCCAAGATTATGCTCTAATATCACTGTAATATTCCTGAATGGGGAAAGAAGCAATATAATAGACAATAATGGAAATAGCAACAAATATCAACACATTAAATATGAGCCAAATGACATATCCATGTTATTAAGTATAACAACAACAATAGGTACAAATACTCGAGGAAAAGATCACTCAAGTTGGGCAAACTCGCCTCCCATGAAAGCATACACCTAGATCTAAAATGCTGTTAATACATGAAACATAGGAATGCAAAAACTGCGTTGTCTATGAGATAATAGCAGCCAAAATATAAAAAAATATATTGCTGCTGATACAATGCTCCAAATGTGCTAAGACTAGAGATCCATGCTCCTAAACAGATTTCCAAGACAACCCATAAAAGGTTTCCGGAAATACACACTATACAAAAATAACAGATATGGCCTTAGGCTGAACCCCTCAAAGGAAACACAACTCCTCCAACTAGGGAAATAAACCCACTGCTACAGTTGCTCTCTAGAACAACACAATCCTTGAGAGAAATTGCGTTGTAGTTGATGGTAGCTACTTGGCCTCCTACCAAATATGGAAATGATGCTCCAAGGACTTCCTCACAAGTCTCCCAGATGAAAGGATGAAACCTTCAATGGAAAAAAAGCTTGGAAATGGGGTTTTACAGCCCTTCACTACTACAACCCTGCAACACAACTCAAATATGGACTAGACTGTGCTGTAGAAGAAGACTGAAGCTTGGCCAAATTCTAGATAGTGGTAATGCAGCTCAAGGTAACCTATCCTAAGTAGGTACTCGAAGTCCCCCGAGGATAAGGGTGGGATTTCCGCTCAGAAACACCCGTGTGCTAAACATCACAACAAACCCTGCTAAACAGGAAAAACATGCACATAAATGTCACATGACAAATCCAGATCTAAGATCAAAATAAATAATACAAATCCATATCTTCTAATGCTGCCATCCTCTTCCTTTTATGCTTGGTGATCTTCCTCACTCTGGTTCCCACTCATTAAAGGAACTACTCTCATGCATAGACTCCTCCTAAATGATCACACTGTCCTCCATTAATCCTCCATGATCTCCATAACATCACTGTTGATCTGGTCAACATTGACCTAGTCCACATGCTTTAGCCCCTATTCACACCTTAGGGTGCTTTATTAAGCTGAAATAATGATCCACTTTCACATGAGAAGTCGTTTTATTCTTCATAAATAGATTTATGGGTCTCCCTACCCACTTATTCACCTATATAAGTGACCAAAAAAAAATTTAATATTCCAATTAGCTGCAAGTAATTTAGGAATATTACAATATGCCACATCGCCCCCTCCACGACATCATATGCTACAAAAACTAACACTAGAGGATTTTTATTAATTTGTTTGTGTTAATCAATGCACCGATTAACATATAATGCACTGGTGCTCCTTGTTGACATAAAGCACTGTACGATGTTTCTACTGTTTTGGCGGTGCGTTTATAAGAACACGCCGCACCGACGTCGGTGCGTTCATCATTAAAGGCGCACCGGTTTCTTGATTTTTTTTTACCTAAAAAGTTTATGATTTCATTAAAAAATATATAAGTGAATGTTATGGTACATGTTTCATATTGATAAAGAAATGAATGATAAGAGATCAAGTAACAAAAATACTGATAGCACATCAAGAAAATAAAAAAAAATGCAAGTTCTTTGTAAATTCTTTACAAAAATTATTATTTTTGAACTATATGTAAGTTTAAATAATATGTATTTTTTATTTTGTATCACGTAGAGCCACAAAATGATGAATCTCAATAAGATTATTTATGATATAGGACTAGAAGAGTGTAAAAGCTTAATGGAAAAATTGCAAAAGGATGAATGAGGTGAATGAAAAAATACTATCGATCCAATATGAGTTTTTTTTTTTTTTTTTTTTTTTTTTTTTTTTTTTAATTTTAATTAATAATATACTTAAAATTATTAGATAACATGTTTCAAACAATATATTAATTCACATATGTTTAATGTTCTACAGGGAACAACAAATCAGAAAAGGAATGTTGTTCTAAGAAAATAAAAAAAATAGAACATACAAATGAAAAGGAATTGCTCCTTAGCTCATCTGGAGTGGTGCTGGAGGTTAACGAAAGGGGAAAAACTTTTACAAAAATTTGAGGGATCTACTGGAAGAAATGTATAGACGTTCTTTCCACTTACAATAAAAAAATCAATCCAATGATTCCAAGAACCAAATTTCATCTAAACTACAGGATGAGTTTCCAGAGAATTGGTCAATGAGACATGTCAGACTTTTAATACCAAAAACATACCCCAAAAAAAAGAAGGAATGAAAAAGTAATATTCCTTTGAATGTTTTTCTAGAATTATATGTATATATTACTAGAAAGCAATCATTTATAAATATCATTTTTGTTATATTTACTTTTTATATATCAATATAAAAATTAAATAGTTTATTGTCATGTTACATTTTCAGGAAGATTATGAAAATCTCAAAGGACGAACAAGATGATATCAGGAATATGCCAGTAGGAATGTACAAAAAAGTGTACAAGGAGATGGTCAAAGAAATAGACATAATTGCATCGCACGAGGAGCCATCTCAAAAACACCGTGCTTCAAATGTAATATGTAATCATTGAATTTTTCAATTAGGTAATTTTCAAATATTTTCATGCAGAAAAGAAAAGAAAATTGAACCCATTCAACACATAAAACAGGACGACAAGGAAGAAAAGGGTTGATATCTAAGATTGTGATTAATTGTTACTTCCTTATAACAACTTAACTAGATTTTATTTTTGTATACTTTAAGTTTTAAGGAGGGGGATTCAGAATCTCCACAGTATCCATTTTTACGTCTACGTTTGGAGTATAACCAAGACTCATCATCAGGACTAAACCCGCCAGGAAGAGAGGCAGATGGATGAGATAAATAATATCAAGAGCGGAAGGAATGAAAGATAAGAAAGAAATGCCCGACCAAAAAAATACCGAGGAAAAATATAGTTAATTAAGGTTTATTTGATAAATAAATATTTTTATTTTAATTTATCATTAAATATTGTAACGAATTGATTTTTAATTTATTTTTAGAAATAATATAATGAGATTTATTTTGATTAAGAAATGTATATGTTATGATTTATTATAATATTAAGGATGGTATAAACATAATTTTATTAAAATCATTAATGAGGGTTGTTTAATATTAAGTAGTATTTATGATTAATATAAATTTTGATTTAATTAATGATTGGTATTATATATATGATTGATAGTTAAAAATATATTATAATTGTTATTATTACTATTAATTTTAATATTAATTAGTAATAGTCAACTATTACCATTAATATGGGTTAATTAATACTAATAAGAAGTTTACATAATTTTATTTTATATTTAGATGAAATGCATAGAGTTAATGTGAGGGTTAATATAAGAGATAATTTAGTATTTAACATCAAGAGGGCTAAAGGAAAGGGGTTATGCAGGGCGACGGAAAAGAGGGAAAATGGGTGAGATGCAGGGCAGACATAAAATATTCAGAGGGGTTATAATGAACATAGAGGAGGAGGAGGAGGGGAGACTAAAGGTCCTAAGCGGGAGTCTAGGGGACAAAAGGGGAAGAGCACAGGTGCTAGTGGGAGACTTAGAGCAAGGAGGGGAGGGGGGTTAACGAACGAGAGAGCAAAGATAGGGGAAAATAATTTAAGACTAGGGAAATAAGGGCACCCAATTTTTTCTAACCTCTACACCACTGTCCCTATTGAGGTTTTTAGGGTGTTTTAAGATTTCTAGCGCCTCACAAACTTTACTTTTGAAACGGTGTTTTTCACTAGGAATCACCTTGGTATCCTCGAGGAAGATATGGTGACAGGTCTTGTTAGAGTGATCAGCTAAAGCCGAGGTACGAGTTCTCCCATTTCTGATGTCGGTACCATGCTCTTTTAGCCTAATTTTGAAAGACCTTCCCGTTTCTCCAATATAACAATTGCCACATGAGAAATTTATTTTGTATACACCCTTTTTTTAGAGGAGATCATGGTTGTCTTTGACAGATTTCATTCGCTATCTCAGTATCATTAGAGGATTAAAAGAGGTTCCTATATCTATTTTAGCAATAAATTTGGCCAGCTTGTCAGTGACTCCATGAATGTAAGGGAGGTATGTTTTTTCGGTGAGGGAATCATCGTGAGGATTTCTTTTATTATTGGACCTAGCTCTTTGGATGGTCTCGATGATGTCTTTGTTTTTATATCCCATATTTATAAATGCATTTCTTAAATATTCAATTTATTCTTCAACGTGATTGTCATCTGAAATCATGAAAGCTCGTGTGAAAAGAGTCATAAGCACTACCATCTTCTCGGCGGGATGGTGGTGTGAATTCGCGTGGAGGTAATTATTAATGTGCGCATTATTTCTAAATACTTTATGTCCAATGGATCCATATTTATTTTTGAGAGGAGAATGTTCAATAATGGAATGCAGTTATTCTCTTCATCTTCCATTGTAAACTGGATATCCTTGGATATGCTATTAAGGTGGTTTTGGAACCTTATAAGCTCTTCCTCCCCATGAGGGAAATCGACACTGGTGTCATCCACGAATCTAATCCAGAATTTTGGTTTTAATGGGTACGATTCCATGGCTTTCCTTTCAAATCTTTCCATGAAGAGATTAGCCACTATGGGGGACAATGAATATCCCATAGATACTGCTGGTGTTTGTTCGAAAATTTCACCTTGGAATGAGAAGAAAGTTGAGCATATAAATATTTCAGTGAGCTTTGTAGTCTGGGGATCAATAACTTATTTAACAACCTCGACAGATTCATCTATGGGGATTTTTGTAAAGATCTGGACCATGCCAAAGCTTACAATCTTGTCCCCAGGTTCAAGACTAGATTCTTTAATGAAATCCACATAATGCTTAGAGTCTATGATGAAAGAGATAGTTTTTCCAACTATAGGTGCCAAGGTGCTAGCCACAAATTTTCCTAATTCATAAGTAGGAGCCCCGTTAGTGTTTACAATAGGCCTGACGTGGGCACCAACTTTGTGAATTTTAGGAGCACCATAGATACAAGGAGTGATTTCACTATTCGAGGATAGGCGCTTTTTCAGTTTTTCATCAAGGTTAGACTCCTTAATAGCTTTTTTGACAATTTTTATAATCTTGGTGATCGGGTTTTCTTTGATTTTTTATAGATACCACTATTATATAGGTGGTTTCTCATTTTGTTAATGTATTCTGCTTTGTCTATTACTACCTTCACCACTCCTTTGTCAGCTTTAAGTATGACTATGCTATCATTCTGCCTTAGGTTTTTAATGGCGTTTAATTGTTCTTTATTCAAATTTTTCTTAGGAGGTCTGGCTATCCTAAGGATGATGACACATTCCTGCCTTATTAGCCCTTTTTCTTCTTCCTCAGGTTTTAATTCCATCTATGTTGTTACAAATGATCTCTTCTTTTGGAATCCGACTAGGGGCTAACGAAAAATTGAGCCCTTTTTCTAGAACCTCTGCCTCTTCATTATTCAAAATGTAAGAAGAGATGTTGAATACCTTCTTGTTATTGTTGACCGAATCATAAATAATGGGTTTATTATTATTTTTAGGGGTGATGGAATGTTGAAAAACTATCTGCGTCCTCGGTGCTCTGACCTGCTGTTCTGCGCTTGTTTCAAATGCTGCATCGTTGGATATACCATCTGATGTCATTATGCTTGGAATCCCATTAGGGGAATTTTGAGGTCTAAAATGGGCCTCCTAAGGAAATTATAAAATAATAGTGGAAATAATAAAATAATATTAGATGACATCATCAAATTTTAGAGGGAAAAAAGAATAAAATAATGAAACTATTTTTTCAAGTCGTATTTTCAATTTATCTCCCTAAGTTGTAACTCAAATTTTGAGCGGAAACACTCATTGGATGCAGAATTCAATTTCTAATCCAAGGAGTATCCATGTTGCATACTTTCGATGGACCCTACTACATGAAAAATGAAAAATACATGAAAAACATGATTGCAATCACGTTTTTTCATGTATTTCTCCTTTTTCGTGCAGGAGGGTCCATCGAAAGTATGAAATATGGGTACTCATTGGATGAGAAATTAAATTTTCATCCAATGAGTAACCCCACTCGAAATTTGAGTAAAAAATTAGGGAGATAAGTTGAAAATACGAGTTGAAAAAGTAGTTTTATTATTTTATTATTTTTTATTCTTTTAACTTTTTTACTCCAAAAATGGTGAATCATCCCCCATGGTTGACATCATCATCTTGAATCCTGTTTGTTCTTATAAAGTTTATTTTGGTTGTACATTTTTATTATGAGGCCCATTTTAGACCTCAAAATTACCCTAATGGCGTTTGTGCAAATCGCTGTTTTGAATCATCGAATACCACACAATGTTGTCTCTCCTCACCCCGCAGAGAGTTTTGGCTCTAGTTTGAATAGTTACATTGGTGGATCTACTGTCATTATGCTCAGAATCCGTGTTTGCACAAGTCGTTGTTCTACAATGCCGAATACCATAGACTATTGTCTCTCCTCGCTCCGCAGAGAGTTCAGGCTTCGGTTTTCATCATTGCTGAGAGCAGCTAAATCCTGCAGCCTGGTGTCAAGGTTATGGAATGTCGGGGGTTGATTGTTTCTACACAAAGATACCACCTTGGCTGTCATATCTTCGATAGATGGTTTCATTGTTCCAACATCCAAAGAAGCCGAATTTGTGATGGGCTCCGAAGTGTGAGCGAGTTTGGAGAGATTGACAGTGACCACGGTGGCATTCTTTGAGCTGTTGTCCATGATTTTCTTCCAACTAGCCACTTTATTAGCCCAATGATTGGTGCGACTGGATTTCGAGGGCTTCTTAAACTATTTTGTTGATGAATACACAAAGCCATTCGAGCTTATGTTTTTAGCTTTGTTACACAAAATTTTGTCATCGTCCCTGCATTCCCTATTCTGAATACTGGAGGACCATCATGGTAACCCCTGTGTATTGTCACACATCATAATGAATGAAATTGCATCCCTCTACATGCCAGGAACAAAATCTATGTGGACCATTCTTGAAGTAGACCCTTACAAACATGGAATTTTGGGTCGGTGCTGTGGTGTAGTTATGTCCTTGTGTCGATGGCTAGATTTGCACTAGACCTCGTGCCATGGTCACTCTGTCTCTGAAGAGCCCCCTCACCGAGCTACTTTTGGAAGTTTTTTTAATATGAAAATGAAGCTTCTAATATCTAACAACTTCGTGAGCGGAGTCATGGATGTTTGTTCGACTAGATGTGGTTGAGTTTCTCCCTCTGGCCTTCTAGTTCCTACAAAAATGAAACTTCCCAAAGGGATAGACCTTTCCTCCACCATAAGTGGATCCAAAAGCTCTCACTCCACTCCTATAAATTCTTCTTCATCCCATTAATTTTGCTAGCTAGAATAGACCAAGAGCTGGTGTGCAGAAGATAGGAGAGAATAGTCCATTGTTGTGTGAGAGAGTTTGAGCCTTTCGCCTCTTTGAGCTAATCGGCCAACGAATGCTTTGGAGACGAGCCTGACTGGACCCGTCAAAGGAGGTCTACAACGTCAAGGTGCAGGTTGTAAACTCTCTTTTATACACTAATATGAGATGACTGAGCTCTAATTCCATCTTTGTCTATGTTAATATTCAAATTTTATGACTCTCCTTGACTAGTTAGATAGTCGTAAATGAATATGTATGCTTGTTTGCTTTTAGTGTTTGATTGATCTTTGTGCAGGTGTGTGAATATTGTTACCAATGGAGTGCAAGGCCTAAAGGAAAGAGATCAAGGGATTCAATATTCCTAAATTATCATGAAAATAATTGGAATATTAATTTTGCTCTGGTCATTTAGTTAGATGAATAAATGGGTTGGGAGACCCATAAATCTCTTTAGTAGGCATAAAATCCCTCTTAATGTGAAAAGGGATCATATTCATAGCTGGAATAAGCACCCTCATGTGTGAATAGGGGCTATTGCATGTGGACAGGGTCAAGTTTGACCAAGTCAACAACGCTGGTATGGAGGGAGTGGATCATCATTAAGAGACAATGCAGTGTGAATGGGAGGAATACTCCATGATGGTGGAAACCCTAATGAGTGGAACCCAAGGTGAGAAGGCTCACATTGTTTATAAGGAATTCAAGGCAGCCATAGTCAGTTATGTTATTGATTATTGATTTTGTGGTCTGCATGACTTCTTGCATTCTTCAGCTGTTTAGTTGAGCTTGCAGTGTTGTTTAGCACAGGTTGTTCTCGAGCGAGGATCCCATCTCTTCCCTTGAGGTAGCCTCTTGGAAGAGTATTGTACCATCATTTCCACACATCCAACATTCTGGCCAAGCTTCAGTCTCCATCTACAACACAATTTCTGCAGAGTATTGTGTTGTGTTGTAGGGTGTTGCAGTGGAGGGTTGAGAAACCCACTTTCTGAGCTAGTTTTTCAGAGGAGGAAGAATTCTTCTCTTTGGGAGATCAAAAAAAAAGGTTATTGAGATTTATTTCACATTTTTTCACCATGCAAACCTATTCCCATCATCTCCAGTGCATATTCCCTCTTTGACTGCGTTATTTCAGTGAGCATTTGCAGTGGAGGTTTCAGTGCTTGATTTGGAGGGTGATATCTTCAGTTTTAGGATCAACCTTTCACTTGAAGGATATATTGGAGGATATCTATTCATTATATATATCATCTACATCCATATTCATCCAGTTATTTAGTAGCAGCTGCAATTTAGCCCTAGGGCTGTATTCCGACATTTTGGTATTTTGGGTATTTCCGGAAACCCTTTCCGGGTTATCTTGGAAATGTGTTTGGGAGCCTAGATCTTCACTCCCAACATTGTTTGAGCTATAGATCAGCAGATCCACCTTGTTATATCTTTTTGTAGTAGTTTATGCCCAAAAAATATGCTTTCATGGCTCATGTCACTTGTATAGCAATATTTCTCATGTATTAGCATATTTTCTTATTGGAGGCTTGTTTCCCTTTGCTTGAGTGACTTGATCCTCAAGATCTTGTGCTTAAATGTTTGCTGATATATTTAATAAAATGAATATACATTTTCTCATGCAATGGTGTATTGATTTATTCACTACTCTTTCCATTATTGTTTTCATATATTGCTGCTTCCCCATTTGGGAATATTACAGTGGTATCAGAGCATAATCTTGGCTCAGCCTGTGAGTTTAAGCTAGTATGCTATAAGAAGAAGAAGAGATCTAAAATGATGGAAGGAATGAGATTTTTCTCATCAATTTTTATATCTATGAAGAAACTGTCCAATGAGGTTAAGCAGATGAAAGAGGTAGGCCCATGTACTTCCTATCAGCAGAAGAAAGAACTGATGTTGCATAGAGCTCCAAAGAGATACATTATTCCCTTCCATTTTTAGGAAGAAGAAAATAGGCATGGAGATGGAGGACACTTGGAACATGAAATTCTAAGTGAATACCTGGTAGAATATAAGTCTCGACCTAGAGCTTTCAATGAGAACCTAACTCTCCCACAATTCATTCATCTCAAGGAAGAAATAAGACCTTGTAGCAATAGATTCCTATTGCCTACATTTGATGGGTCATACACATGTACAGTAAGAGCTTGGGGAATGAAGTTAGATGCATTTTTCCTACTACATCCAGTAGTAGAGAGAGAAGATGTTGATTTTGTAGCGCTGCACCTTGAGGGTGAAGCAAACATTTGGTGGTTCAGCCATTTGAGTCATGCAAGAGTGACTACCTATGCAGGTTTTACTCAAAGGTTGATCAAGGAGTTTGACAAGAAGAAATTAGAGGGAAGAGACTTTCACCACCACTTGCTGCAGGAGCACTTGCTTCAGGAGAAAGAACCCTTGCATCTTTGCAAAGTGGTCTTGATCTCTTGACATGTAAAGTCCCATGCACTATTCTGGAGATGCATGAGGAGGAGGAAACTTATACCAACGCTGATGAATCCATAGAGGAGCAACCATCATCACCATTAGTTGGGGAAGTCATCACACCAGAGGAAGGAACCCTTGTAGCAGTACAAGATGTTCCCAAGCTTTACCAATGTATGCATATGTTTCCACGTTCTTTTATTTCATCACACCTTATGGAGGGTTGTGGGAATAAGCCATTGCATGACCAAGGGTCAAATAACATTGCCGATTTGGAGCAGCAGACTATCATTGCATTGAGAAGCCTTGAGTTTTTCAAGGAGGGGATAAAAAATCATCCTGTTTATTCATTATTGAGATACACACAACTCCTGGGGTTGGAGTGTGGATTCCTGGAGGATAGGATGAGCATTCTCCTAAATAATCTAATGCAGAACTATATGTTCAGCATTGAGCATAAGCATGAGACAAAAAATACACCATTATGGAGATCAACATGACTGTCATTGAGCAGCAGTGATGAGTTGGGAGCCCAAATATTATTGGAGCATTCTGATGACCATTTTACTTGTGTGACATTGGATGGGCAGATGATTGATGAGAAGCATCTTATCTTTCATTGTTGTGATGGATCTTTATTGATGAGAATTTCACAGCTCAATGAGAAGACTCTGCCTTCAACATACTTGGATCCCTATGGATTCAACATGGTCATTAATGAGTGGTCTAAACTTGGGGATCTCCAAGAGATTGCATTTCAACATCCGAGGAAATGCAAAGGTGGAAATCTGATGTGGGAGGGTGGTACTCTCCATTGGAGGAGTACCAAGATGGAGCATGGTAGGAGACACCCACATTTGGATGAATGGGTGTGGATAGTGAGAAAGAGGCTGGTGAACCACCTACATATCTTGACACAGGGCAGTAGGAGGCATGGCTGCGTTGGCTACTCTTGAAAGAGTTTTCCCATCATGTGAAATATCCTTCTTCAAAGGGTATGATGGTGGAGGAAACTTGGCATGGCACTTGCATCATATGGCAGCAAGGAATTTGGGTACCTTATGTTGATATGGAATTCTTCATATCAATCATCACGTTTTGATCTCATTATTTGTATGATGGAGGTGTGAGGAGACAACAAGAGCTATTTTTGCCTTGGCTACTCTTGGGAGAGTATGGGATATATTTCTCCCATACTTTCAGTATGTTTCAGGAGGAAGGAATGGCACAATCAAAGTGCATGGAGGCTACCCTTAAACATTGAAGGATCAGGAGATACTTCCACATAGGAAGGAGAATCCCACACATGGTAGCATGATGGTGGATGAATTTGGAATATGGCATGTCAAAGAATGGAGTCATGGAGTGGCAAGAGCCTTATCACTAAGGCCAACAACACTGTCACTTGGGAGTATGGATCTATTGCTAGAGTGTTCCAAGGGGAGTATGCATCCCTTCATTTTGCAGACCTTTATGAGGAGATTCTTATGGGAGGGCTCATCTATGGACCTCACTTTCAGCCTACTCACAATGCATGGTAAGAAATGTATTTTTTTACTTATTGATCCTTTCATAAAGCATTTGAATTCTCTCATCATCTATGTACAATGCACTGCTCCATAAGAGGGCAAGATTATCTTTGGGTTTCATGGTCATTCTAGGACCAAAATTTGTGATGGAGATAACCCTTCTTTGCATGACATTGGGCAACTATGGTGTTATTCTTGTTATGCTCAGTTGATATATAATGCCATTTACCTCATAGTAGATGATAAAACATGCACAGCTAGCAACTTGTTGGGAAACAACTTATCACATGATGTTCTAAAACAACAGTTGGTAAAACTGTGTTGTATCCACTGAAGAAACCATTGGTACCATCCAAACTTGCACATAACCTTCAACATTTTTATGATTTGGATACCACATGGGGGTGATGTACCATTCAATTTTTATGGGGTGGTTTGGGCTCATGAAACTAGAGGAGGGGTCTTTGGAGATCCAGTTGTCCTTTTGTATCTTAAGGGAAAAAATATTACAGTCCAATATCGGTAGCATCTCTACACTTTCCATAAGTGGAGAGAGAGACAGCATAGGGTAGGCCATTTTTTCTACCATGTTTAGTTATGCAGCCCACCTACATTGCAGGAGCCAAAGGTGGAGGAGATTTTTCATGAGTTACCATTTTGGAGGATGGCTCATTTTGTATGGATGATAGCTCGGGGATGGGAGATTGATATGGGGATGATAGTTCCCAACATATTTCAGATTACATACCTCAAGAAGGCCTCTAGAAAACACATTGTGGCTTCCATGGGTGTTTTACTTCTTCATGATGATAGCTATTTGGGGTGTTTACCAAAAGCTAACTTGCATACTTGGGAGGGGAAACTTGGATATTTATTGATGAGACAACATCTTGTTCCTTGGAGGAGTTTATCATATGAGGATGCTACAAGAGGAGGAGAGGAGGCTCTTTAGTTATACCCTTGCAGTTTCTTGAGGACAAGCAAAATTTGGGAGGGGAGGACTGTAATATTCCTAAATTAACATGCAACTAATTGGAATATTATTTTTTCTCTTGTCATTTAGTTAGATGAATAAATGGGTAGGGAGGCCCATAAATCTCTTTAGTAGGCATAAAATCCCTCTTAATGTGAAAAGGGATCATATTCATAGCTGGATTAAGCACCCTCATGTGTGAACAAGGGCTAATGCATGTGGACAAGGTCAAGTTTGACCAAGTCAACAGCGCTGGTATGGAGGGAGTGGATCATCATTAAGAGACAGCGCAGTGTGAATGGGAGGAAGACTCCATGATGGTGGAAACCCTAATGAGTGGGACCGAAGGTGAGAAGGCTCACATTGTTTATAAGGAAGGAAAGGCAACCATATTGAATTATGTTATTGATTATTGATTTTGTGGTCTGCATGACTTCTTGCATTCTTCAGCTGTTTAGTTGAGCTTGCAGTGCTGTTTAGCACAGAGTGTTCCTGAGCGGGGATCCCATCTCTTCCCTTGAGGTAGCCTCTTGAAAGAGTATTGTATCATCATTTCCACACATCCGGAATTCTAGCCAAGCTTCAGTCTTCAACTACAATGTAGTTTCTACAGAGTACTGTGTTGTGTTGCAGTGGAGGGTTGAGAAACCCACTTTATTAGCTATTTTTTTAGAGGAGGAAGAATTATTCTCTTTTGGAGATAAAAAAAAAAGGTTCTTGAGCTTTATTTTACATTTTGGCACCAGACCAACCTATTCCCATCATCTACAGTGCATATTCCCTCTTTGATTGCATTATTTTAGTGAGCATTTGCAGTGGAGGTTTCAGTGCTTGATTTGGAGGGTGAGATCTTCAGTGTTAGGATCATCCTTTCACTTGAAGGATCTATAGGAGCAGATATATTCATTATATATATCATCTACAACTATATTTATCTAATTATTCAGTAGCAGCTGCTATTCAGACCTAGGGCTGTATTCTGGCATTTTGGTATTTTGGGTATTTCTGGAAACCCTTTCCGGGTTATCTTGGAAATGTGTTTGGGAGCCTAGATCTTCACTCCCAACATTGTTTGAGCTATAGATCAGAAAATCCACCTTTTTATATCTTTATGTAGTAGTTCATGCCAAAAAAATATGGTGTCATGGCTCATGGCACTTGTATAACAACATTTCTCATGTATTAGCATATTTTCCTATTAGAGGCTTGTTTCCCTTTGCTTGAGTGACTTGATCCTCAAGATCTTGTGCTTAAATGTTTGCTGATATATTTAATAAAATAACTGTACATTTGTCTCATGTAATGGTGTATTGATTTATTCAATTCTCTTTCCATTATTGTGTTCATATATTGCTGCTTCCCCATTTGGGAATATTACAAGGGATCACCACAACATACTACGTCAAGAGCATGGGATTGAGGTAGATCCTCATTTAGTTTATGAACTAGGAATTTAGAAACCAACATGTTCCCTTGTTGCTAAATCCACCCTAGGGCTAGAGGGATCACCTCTGTCCACAGAGGGGATTTGCCTGCATAACAAGCTTGTAATTTGTTTAGCTTATTTTCTTGTTTGATATGCGCTGAGATACCTTCTTTGTTTGATTTAAGAACTATGGATGCATCTATGACAATCAAAATATCTCCTCGAATCATACCAGTGAGATTCAGATGATTTTTATAGGCTAATGTTCCAAGGCGATCTAGAGCATACCTGGTTTTTCGAATTTCATTGCGATTTAGGTATTTACGGAGCCAGTCGAATGCGTTGCAAGTATGTTGGCTCTGTAACCTATGATTGATAGAGGCAAAGGAAGGTGTACGATTCATATCACGACATTTCTTCAGGAAAAATAGATCAACCTCTCTTCTTCGGATTTTAACCCTTGTTTTTTCGAGATTACGTGTCTCAATCCAGGTTTCCATTCCCTACAGGGTACCAATGATAGTTTGAAGATTTATGTGGTGTGAGTTTTGTGGTCACTGTCATTGAATTTTTTGATTAGGTACAATAAATAAACAATTTAGCATTAAATATTAATTTTCAAGTATTTTCTTGCAGAAAAGAAAAGAAAATGGAACCCATTTAGCACATTAAACAGGACGACAAGGAAGAAAAGGGTAGATATCTAAGTTTGTGAGTAATTGTTACTTCCTTATAACAACTTAACTAGATTTCATTTTTGTATATTTTAAGTTTTGAGGAGGGGGATTCTGAATCTCCACTATATCCATTTTTATGTCTATGTTTCGAGTCTAACCAAGACTCATCATCATGACTAAACCTGCCAAGAAGAGAGGCAGATGGATGAGATAAATACTATCAGGAGTGGGAGGAATGAAAGATGAGAAAGAAATGGCCGACCAGAAAAATACCAAGGAAAAATATAGTTGATGAAGGTTTATTTGATAAATAAATATTTTATTTTTATTTATCATTAAATATATTAACTAATTGATTTTTAATTTATTTTTAGAAATAATCTAATGAGATTTATTTTGATTAAGAAATTTATATGTTATGATTTATTATAATATTAAGGATGGTATAAACATAATTTTATTAAAATTATTAATGAGGGCTGTTTAAGATTAAATAATATTTATGATTAATATAAATTTTGATTGAATTAATGATTGGTCTTATTTATATGATTGATAGTTAAAAATATATTATAATTTTTATTATTAATATTATTAATATCAATTTTAATATTAATTAATAATAGTCAACTATTACGATTAATATTGGTTAATTAATACTAATAATAAGTTTACATGATTTTATTTTATATTTAGATGAGATGCATAGGGTTAATGTGAGGGTTAATTTAAGAGATTATTTAGTATTTAACATCAAGAGGGCTAAAGGAAGGGGGTTATGAAAGGTGATGAAAAAGAGGGAAACTAGGTGAGATGGAGGGCAGACAAAAATTATTCAGAGGGGTTATAATGAACATAGAGGAGGAGGAGGAGGGGAGACTGAAGGTCCTAAGCGGGAGTCTAGGGGACATAAAAGGGGAAGAGCATAGTTTCTAGGGGGAGACTTAGAGTAGGGAGGGAAGGGGGGTTAATGGATGGGAGAGAAAAAGAGGGGAAAATAATTTAAGATCGGGGAAATAAGGGCACCCATTTTTTTCTAACCTCCAGACCACCATCCCTATTGAGGTTTTTAGGATGTGTTAATATTTATAGCGCCTCACAGATTTTATTTTTGAAATGGTGTTTTTCACTAGCAATCACCTTGGTATCCTTGAGGCAGATATGGTGAAAAGTCTTGTTAGAGTAATCATCCAGAGCTGAGGTACAGGTTCTCCCATTTCTGATGTTGGCACCATGCTCTTTCGGCCTGATTTTGAGATACCTTCCTTTTTCTCCAATTTAACAATTGCCACATGAGAAATTTATTTTGTACACACCCTTTTGTTGGAGGAGATCAGGGTTGTCTTTGACAGATTTCATTCGCTGTCTAATTATAATTAGAGGCTTAAAAGAGGTTCCTATATATTTTTTAGCAAGAACCTTGGCCATCTTGTCAGTGAATCCCTGAATGTAAGGGAGGTATGATTTTGCAGTGAGGGAATCATCTGGAGGATTTATTTTATTATTAAATTTGGCTCTTTGGATGGCTTTGATGATGTCTTTGTTTTTATATCCCATATTTATGAATTCCTTTCTTAAATATTCGATTTCATCTTCAACATGATTGTCATCTGAAATCCTGAAAGCTCATGTGAAAAGAGTCATAAGCACTCCTATCTTCTGGGCAGGATGGTGGTGTGAATTCACATGGAGGTAATTATCAGTATGTGCCTTCTTTAAGAATAATTTATGTCCAATAGATTGATCTTTATTTTTGATGAGGATAATGTCCAAGAATGGAATGCAATTATTCTCTTCATCAACCATTGTAAACTGGATATCCTTGGATATTCTATTACGGTGGTTTTGGAACCTTATAAGCTCTTCATCCCCATGAGGCCAACTGACACTAGTGTCATCCACGAATATAATCCAGAATTTTGGTTTTAATGGGTATGATTCCATGGATTTCCTTTCAAATGTTTCCATGAAGAGATTAGCCACTATGGGGGACAATGAAAATTGCATGGCTACTGCTGATGTTTGTTCGAAAATTTCACCTTGGAATGAGAATAAAGTTGAGTGTAGACATATTTCAGCGAGCTTTGTAGTCTGGGTATCATCGAATTATTTAACAACCTCGACAACTTCATCTAAGGGGATTTTTGTAATGAGATGGACCATGTCAAAGCTTACAATATTGTCCCCAGGTTCAAGACGAGCTTTTTTAATGAAATCCACATAATTCTTAGAGTCTTTGATGAAAGAGATGGTTTTTCCAACTATAGGCGCCAAGGTGCTAGCCACAAATTTGTTAATTCATAAGTAGGAGCCCCGATAGTGTTTACAATAACCCTGAGGGGGGCACCAACTTTTTGAATTTTAGGAGCACCATAGATACGAGGAGTGATTTTACTATCCAGGGAGAGGCGCTTTTTTAGTTTTTCACCAAGGTTAGAATCCTTACTAGCTTTTTTGACAGTTTTTATAATCTTGGTGATCGGGTTTTATTTGAGTTTTTTATAGCTACCATTGTTATAGATGTGGTATCTCATTTTGTTAATGTATTATTATTTGTCCATTACTACTGTCGCCCCTCCTTTGTCAGCTTTAAGAATGACTATGCTATCATTCTGCCTTATTTTTTTAATGGCCTTTAATTGTTCTTTATTAAAATTGCTCTTAGGAGGTCTTTCTCTCCTAAGGATGATGACACATTACTGCCTTATTAGCTCCTTTTATTCTTCCTCTAAGGTTTTAATTCCATCTTCGATGTTACGAATGATCTCTTCTTTTGGAATCCGACTAGGGGCTAAGGCAAAATTGAGCCCTTTTCCTAGAACCTCCGCCTCTTCGTTATTCAAACTGTAAGAAGAGATGTTGACTACATTATTGTTATTGTTGACCGAATCATAACTAATGGATTTATTATTATTGTTAGGGGTGCTGGAATTTTGAAAAACTGTTTGCGTCCTCAGTGCTCTGACCTGCTATTCTGCACTTGTTTCAGATGCTGCCTTGTTGGATATACCATTTGCTGTAATTATGCTAAGAATCCGCGTCTGTGCAAAACGCTGTTCTGCATCATCGAATACCACACATTGCTATCTCTACTCGCACCGCAGAGTGTTTTGGCTCCAGTTTGCAAATGTTTCATTGATGGATTCTGCTGTCATTATGCTTGGAATCCGCGTTTGCACAAGCTGTTGTTCTGCAGCATTGAATACCACAGACTGCTGTCTCTCCTAGCTCCGCAGAGAGTTCAGGCTTCAGTTTTCATCATTGTTGAGAGTAGCTGAACCCTGCAGCTCGGTGTCAAGGTTATGGAATGTCAAGGGTTGATTGTTTATACATAGAGATACTTGCTCTACTGCCATATATTCGATCGTTGGTTTCATTGTTCCAACGTCCAAAGAAGCTGCATTTGTGATGGGCTCCGAAGTGTGCACGAGTTTGGAGATATTGATTGTTACCGCGATGGAATTATCTGAGTTGTTGTCCACAATATGCTTCCAACTAGCCACTTGATCAACTCGATGATTGGTGTGATGATATTCACATGGCTTCTTAAGCTCTTTTGTTGATGAATACACAAAGCCAGTCGAGCTTATGTTTTTAGCTTTGTTACACAACATTTTGTCACCTTCCCTGCATTCCCTATTATGAAAACTGGAGGACCATCATGGTGATTCCTGTGTACTGTCACACATCATGATGAATTTAATTTCATACCTTAACATGCCAATAAAAAAATCTCTATGGACCATTCCTGAAGTAGACCCTTAAAAACATGGAATTTTGGGTTGGGGTTGTGGTGTAGTTATGTCCTCGCGCCGATGGCTAGATTTTCACTAGGCCTCGTGCCATGGTCACTCTGTTTCTAAAGGACCCCCGCATTGAGCTACTTTTGGAAGGTTTTTAATACGGAAACGAAGCTTCTAAGATTTAATAGATTTGTGAGCGGAATCATGGATGTTTGTTCGACTGGATGTGGTCGAGTTTCTCCCTTTGGCCTTCTAGTTCCTACAAAAATGAAACTTCCCAAAGGGATAGACCTTTCCTCCACCATAAGTGGATCCCAAAGCTATTTCTCCATTCCTATAAATTCCTCTTCATCCCATTGATTCTTCTATCTAGAATAGACCAAGAGCTGGTGTCTGAGTAGAGAATAGTCCATAGTTGTGAGAGAGAGAGTTTGAGCCTTTCACCTCTTTGAGCCAAATCAACTAATGAATGATTTGGAGACGTGCCCGACTGAACCTATCAAAGGAGGTCTACAACGTCAAGGCACAGGTTGTAAACTCCCTTTTATAAATTAATATGAAATGACTGATTTCTAGTTCCATCTTTGTCTATGCTAATATTCAAAGTTTCTAACTCTCCTTGACTAGTTAGATAGTCGTAAATGAATATGTATGCTCGTATTCTTTTAGTGTTTTCTTTATCTTTGTGCAGGTGTGTGAATATTTCTACCAATGGAGTGCAAGTCTTGAAGAACAAAGATCGAGGGATCACCGCAACGTACTACGTCAAGAGCATGGGATTAAGGTAGGATATCTTTTCCAATCAGCATTTGGTTTATGAACTAGGAATTTAGAAACCAACATGTTCCCTTGTTGCTAGACGCACCCTAGGGATAGAGGGATCACCTCTGTGCGTAGAGGGGATTTTCCTGCACAACAACCTTGTAATTTGTTTAGCTTATTTTCTTGTCTGATCCCTGCTGAGATACCTTTTTTATTTGATTTAAGTGATGTAGATGCATCGATGAAAATCCACAGATCTCCTCGAATAATTCCATCGATATTCAGATGATTTTTATACGATAATGTTGCAATCGATCCAGAGCATACCTGGTTTTTCGAATTTCATTGTAGATTAGGTATTTAATGAGCCGGTCAAATACATTGCGAGTGTGCTGGCTATGTAACCTATGCTTGATAGAGGTGAAGGAAGGTGTAAGATTCATCTCATGGTATTGCTTTAGGAAAAATAGATCAACCTCTCTTCTTTGAATTTTAATCCTTGTTTTTTAGAGATTACGTGTCTCAATCTAGGTTTCCCTTCCATACAGGGTACCAATGATAGTTTGAAGTTTACTGTGGTGTGATTTTTGTGGTCACTGTCATTTAATTTTTCGATTAGGTACAATAAATAAACAATTTAGCATTAAATATTAATTTTCAAGTATTTTCTTGCAGAAAAGAAAAGAAAATGGAACCCATTCAGCACATAAAACAGGACGACAAGGAAGAAAAGGGTTGATATCTAAGTTTGTGAGTAATTGTTACTTCCTTATAAAAACTTAACTATATTTCATTTTTGTATTTATTAAGTTTTGAGGAGGGGGATTCAGAATATCCATAGTATCCATTTTTACGTCTACGTTTCGAGTCTAACCAAGACTCATCATTAGGACTAAACCTGCCAAGAAGAGAGGCAGATGGATGAGATAAATACTATTAGGAGCGGAAGGAATGAAAGATGAGAAAGAAATGGACAAACAAAAAAATACCAAGGAAAAATATAGTTAATTAAGGTTTATTTGATATGTTATCACAAAATTGTACTTTATTGGCTGCTTATCAAATAACTCAGTGTAACTATTTCAAACCAGCTTTTGACTGAAGCTTAGCCTCTGCAGTCTGAGAGGGCTATCTCAAGGGGGTTTTATGATATTGAATAATGATGGTAGTAGATGGCTAACTCTATTGGATATGTAACTTGTTTTTTATGTTTGTAGGTTGAAAAGAATGCAGACTTGCTACCATTGGGCTTATAGAGTCAACAATCAGTAGTTTCAATGGAAAGGTTTCTTGACATGGAAGCTGAGGTAGATAGGGGTCTTTAACAGTGGAAATTCACACATAGAACATAGGGAAACACAATAATTTCATCACTAAAGGAAGTCAGAGCATAAATTATGAATTCTGAGTAATAGAGATGAAATCTACTGCAAGAGGTAAAACATAAAGATATAGATCAATAAGACATTAAAAACCCCATGAGAATCTTAGGTCTGTCAAGAATAAAGTCATTCTGTATTACTGATATA
The DNA here is from genome assembly GCA_034641835.2 of Pinus albicaulis. NCBI lineage: Eukaryota > Viridiplantae > Streptophyta > Pinopsida > Pinales > Pinaceae > Pinus > Pinus albicaulis. Next base: position 45,016,278 of record CM076569.1, on the reverse strand, counting down.
AGTCAAATATATAAAAGCAACAATTTAGTGCAAAAAATCTCCAACCCCTGACTACTTTGATGCTTTTTCTTTAAATATAACTTCTTTACAAAAAGGACGATCTTCCTGGTGGCTAGACCATCAAATTATCCTATGACACATCACTTAACTGAAAACATGACTTCTAACAGAAAACTGACAGCTACACCTTAAAGAAGACATCTTCTAATAGGACTCTAACTCCTATTTATTACATAAATCTACCTTATCTTTGAAATTTTTTTATGATGGTTACAACATAAGTATCACAAGCTCGAAAGACACATGACAGTTCATCACCACTTTACATATTAAAAAACCCTCCTAGATCTATGGAGCATAACCCTATTTTTTAGGAAAGCATGACACTTATCCTCAAATCTGCTTTGGCAGATGACCTGTCTTGATAGCAATTCCTTCGAGTCATAAGTATTTGATGATAAGCTCCATTGACATCTTGGAGGAGTCCAGCTATCCAAAACTGCCATTAAGATGCTCCAAAACCTTTAACAATTGCTCACTATGAAAACAGGACAATTTCGTAGCGAGTTTTGGTAGCGTTGAAAAAGTGGCTTCTGCATGCAATAAATTTGCTACTTTGCTGTTCCATGGTGTCAATCAAGTCATGAAACATCACCACCGTCAATATCCTTCGTTGAAAATTGAAAAAAGTGACTCAAAGTAAAAAAAGGCTGGTACAGGTTGTTTCGTAGCGTTTTCCTGGATTTTAGTCTAGGAAATGCTACGAAATTGTGTAAAAGTGCAAAAATTTCCCATTTCAAAACTGTCTCCAAAAATTGACCTCTAGTTATAAAAACTTGATTTTCAGTATGAATGGACCCTCTAAAGAATATTCAATCTCAACTTATGGCTCCTGTGGTGTTTCTTCTTCATTTATGATCAGTTGAGTTATGGGCTCCTCAACCACAGTCATCTTTAAACCTTTCTTTTCCAGATGTTCATGAATTAGTTCCAATTGTTCTTGAAGGTATCTGACTTGGTATTTTAGTTTCTTGTTCTTGGATTGTAAGTGCAGGTTTACCTTTTTAATGTGCTTTACCTCTCTTCTTAGTGGCTAAGTCCACTTTATCATTTTTTTGTGTTGTCCAAGGTCTTTTGGACACTTGTGACTTGATCCTCCCAAATCTTTCTCATTTGTTCAAACTGCACTCTTTTAGCTCTATGATTCTTTGCCTCTTTCCTCAAGACTGATATCTCTTCACTTGCATCTTTTAACTTCTCCTTAAGGGCTTCAACTTCTATCTTTTCAATGCTTTTCTCTTTGCCCTTCTTTTGTTTGATGACCATATCTTCTTTTGCAGGTGAGGAGAGGTCTATGATGCTTGGTGGTGGCGGAGCAGTTTCACTGGTCTTCTGAATCTCTTTGCTACTTTCCATGACCTTTCTAGCATGTATTGTCATTGGTTTTCTAGCTTGAAACATGAATCCAACATCATCACCTACAAATTCTATTTTCTTAGCTGATTTTCCTTTCTTAAGCTTCCTTCCTCCCTCATCTATGTCTTTAGCTTGGACTATGGGAGTTTCTTCAACATTAATAGCATGCAAGATGTCCTCTAAGTTACCCTTAGCCACTGTTTGGCTCCTTGTAACCCTCTTACTGCCATGTTTTCTCACTGTTGGCTTCTGTTTTGAAGGTGTAGCTTTGGGTGTATCAACCTTCTGCAAAGGCTCTGTCTCCATGATCAATGGCTCAACTTGCTCTGCTACTATAGGTGATGAAACGTATCTAGGTTTGGGAACTCTTTTTGATCTGAAAATGGAATGTACTTGTTTAATTGTGCAAGGTATCCATTTTCCAATATTTTCAAATGATCTGAAATTGTGAGAATAAACTATTTCCTTTTCAGAGATGGACTGAAGGGGCATTCACTGGACATGTCACCTCTAAAGAGAGGATGAGTTCCAGAGGCTACCTGGCCCTCTTCAGACTCTGTCTAAGGAAATAATATATAAACACTAATAACAGAATCAATGAAAGTATTTAATTGGTAAATTCAAAGTGTTCATTGTTCTGTTTTGAATGTGAATAAACAAGAGTATATTATCTGCAATAGTTGTGTAGAGGTTTGAAGTTAAAACAACCAATTTTGATTACTGTATAAACTTGTTTATGGAAAACATGCTTATGAAATTTCACTGTTTAAGCAATCAAATTCTGGAAAATAACAGCCATAAAAACACAGATGAACAGCATATGTTTGTTTAAGCGGTTCACCCCTCTTCTGGGCTACCTCCGCTGGTCCAAAAGCCTCTAATTAGGCTCAGTCCTTTTTTGATTAAATGCTTCAAATAAAATTACATCTGTATAAAGTTTTCCAATGAGAAAACAGACTGCTAAAACAGACTCATAACATCCAAATCAGTAGAAATAGACTACAAATTCACCTCCATTGGAGGAAGGTAGCCCAATGCAGCAATGTTTCCCCTTGGCCCTGATGGCTTCTCTGTCAAAAGCGCTGTAAAATTCGCAGATACAATGCCCTGATGGCTCTGCAGACACCTCCAACAGCTCCAGAATGCTCTCTACACCCAAAATCAAAAAAAAAAATTCGTCTTCAAAGGCCTTCCCAATCAAAAGTTATGGCTCATTTACTGAACTGCCTCTTACCCCTTAGGAAGCTCCACTAAATGTGGAGGAGGTGCAGTTAACTTCGACAAATAAGGTGGGCGCTCCAAATAAGGCGGACCCGCCAGGTTTAACCGCCGGTTTAAACTGTGGTTATAAATGTGAATGCTGGCGTTCATATGCGAAACCGTCGGTTTAGAATTAATGTTAAACGGTTATCAAATATGTTATAACGAATTGTATTAATAACAATCGTTATAATAATAAAAACCCACTTTATATGTGTTAAACCAAAGTTATCCACCGTATGCGCGCCGATGAATTAATGATATGGTTCCCGCCGCATGGTCCTGTGGGAGGGGGGCTGGCCCTCCGGGGCTGGCCCCCTTCCGGGCCCCGCCATAAACAATTAAACGGTTCAAATACAACTCCGCCGCGCTATTACCTACGAACAATACACATAGCCCGTTTGGTTAAGACCGTTCATTGCATTCCCACAGGTCGTGGGTTCGATTCCTGCGCTAACCAAAAATTTTAACATGCTCATTCCATTCGGCCTTGGGGCCACGTGGCGGCCTCCGGGCTAGCCACGTGGCACCCGTTGATTGGCTGATCTCCGAATATTCCCTGGAATATTCTGTGGAATATTCTTTTTTTAATAAAAAATTTTCCAAAGTCTAATTTTGCCATTTTTTAATGAAATTGACAAAACTTTGAAGCTGAATAACTTTTGCATACGGAGACCATTTTTCGAACCGTTCGCGGCGCCGGAATCAGGAAGACGAGCACTATCCAGTCAATCTGTTTTGGAGCTATTCTGAGCACTTTAATTTTTAAGCATTTTTCACCAAGAGACTTGATCTCCTGATCACACCTCCCAAATGGGAAGCTTTTGGACCCTCAAAAGCTTTCTAATTACTGAAACTGATGATGTGGAGACTGATTCTCCACTCTTCCACCCTTGAACAACTGAAATCTACCTGATTTCATCAACTGAAGCTTTTGAGAAAATGACAACCTGTCCCTGGAATCAACTGATCTACCATTGCTAAGATTGACGGAGTCATGACGCAAATGATTAAAATTTGCAGAACAGCAATAGTAATTTGCAGAAAATAAACTTTCTCTACATTGATCAAACTTCCAGAAAGATTTAAAACAACCTTCACCATGCAAACTGTTCCCATGGCGAATTGTACCATTCTGAAACCAACTTTTTCCCATGCTGAATTTTGTGTCCTTCTTGCTTGCACTGCTTTGCTTTGACACTTCATTCAATGCATTGGCTGACCCAAAAGGTAATTCATGCAACACAACATCATCTTCTTTCAAAGACGAACTGCTATCAAACTGAGGCAAATGATTAGCAACATCATAAAATGGAAAATGCTCAAAATCCGGTCGTTTCAACATCAACAAAGTTAGACTTTGACTTGCATTAACCAATCTTTTCAATTGACCTGCATGTAGTAAAGAAGATTCCATCTTCTTCTTGTGAGCTCTCACAATGTACTCTTTACCTTCTTTGAACAAGTGATACTTGTTTTCATGGCGATGAAAGATGGCCTTCCTGTCAAACAAATAAGGACTTCCCAAAACCATACCTGAGATATCAAGCGGCACTACATCAAGTTCCACTGTGTCAACAAAGTGTGCAGTTATTGCAAAGCGCAATATGCACTTCCTTGAAACCTGCAAATTGGCATCCTTGCAAATCCATCCAAGTGGATAAGGCTTCGGATGTGGAATGGTCTCAAGTTTTAGCTGCTTGACCAAATCTTCAGAAATAAGATTCGCTTGTGACCCACTGTCAAATAGTGTGTCAATTTTGGTATGGTGATAAATTACCCTCACATGGAAAAGCTCTATTCTCCTCTTTTCATCAAGAGTATCTTTGTGACAATTCAAAGAGCTAGAACTAGGAATTGTGTCTTGCACCACTTCTTTCCCTTTAGTGTTCTTTAAAACCATGCCTATGCTTTTGGTCTCATCTCCTGAGTCTGACCCTAAGTCTTGCTCAACTGTTGCAACAATTTTCTCCTTTTCTTTGGGCTTGTTTTTGTTCTTGTACTTTTCTGGTTTCAGTTCAGGATGAAGCTTCCAACAATGATCTTCATCATGACTAGTCTTCGAACAGTTCTTGCAAAAGAACTTTCCTTTGTCCTTTCTTGAATTAGCAACTCTCTTTTTTCCTTTGTTTTTAAAAGTACTATCCTCATCAAAAGCATCAAAAGCATTCTTTCCTCTAGCTTCTAAATGTGTAGCCTGTACACAGACTTCATCTAAGCTGATAGGATTAAACATAAGAATAGTATGTTGCAGATAATTGTGCAAACCACCTATGTATTTCAACAAGGTTTCTTGACTTTGTAAGTCTACCCCAAGTAGAAGTGCTCTCCTTCTAAATTCTTGAGTATAATCTTGCACATTTTGACCTTTAAGCTGCCTAAAATTTTGCCAATTCATGATAGCTTTCTGAATGTGAGCAAGAGGATAAAACTGTTTCTTAATGGCTGTAATAAACTCATTCCATGTTAGAGTTATCTTACCATATTTTTTAATCTCCTCTCTAGTCTTGGCTTCCCACCAAACCAAAGCTGCTCCATCCATTCGCAAAGAGGCTAATTGGATTTTTGTTTCATCATCATGCAAATTCTGGATTCGGAGATAGACTTCCAGCTGTCTTATCCAATTATCCAATTTCTCTGCATTAACATCACCATTAAACATAGGCAACTCAAACTTCACATCAAGCTTCAACAAAGGATTTTTAAAAGAGGTTTTTGTTTTATGTGACTGATTAACAGAAGTAGAAGAGGATGATGTGGAGGAAGAGAATGACGATGGAGATGAAGGATCACCATTTCCTCCATTCCCTTTCTTAGACTCATCTTTATCTTTCTTCCCTCCTGAAGAACCTCCTTCTTCTCTTTGGTTTCTAGACCCTTCTCCAGCAATTCTGTCATTTCTCTCCTGGTATAGGATTCTAACCATCTCAGTCAAATCCAAGAAAGCTTTCCTAAAGACTCTTTCTTCTTCTTTGGGATCCATTTCCTCATGGACTTCTCCCTCTCTAGATGACATGCTTATGGCTGATTCAAAGGCTATGGAGGATGAAATGGAAGGTGGATGTAATGGCACTCTAGCCCTCCTTGGTTGAGGATTAACCTGTTCTCTAACCAGTTGACCTTCCCCTCTTTGCAGTTTCAGCCTAGTAAGCATCAAGATTTGCAGAACTACACAACAAACTTGCACAAATCTCACAATCTTTTAAGGAAAACCTTGATCTCTGATACCAACCTGATCTGAAAATGGAATGTACTTGTTTAATTGTGCAAGGTATCCATTTTCCAATATTTTCAAATGATCTGAAATTGTGAAAATAAACTATTTCCTTTTCAGAGATGGACTGAAGGGGCATTCACTGGACATGTCACCTCTAAAAAGAGGATGAGTTCCAGAGGCTACCTGGCCCTCTTCAGACTCTGTCTAAGGAAATAATATATAAACACTAATAACAGAATCAATGAAAGTATTTAATTTGTAAATTCAAAGTGTTCATTGTTCTGTTTTGAATGTGAATAAACAAGAGTATATGATCTGCAATAGTTGTGTAGAGGTTTGAAGTTTAAACAACCAATTTTGATTACTGTATAAACTTGTTTATGGAAAACATGCTTATGAAATTTCACTGTTTAAGCAATCAAATTCTGGAAAATAACAACCATAAAACACAGATGAACAACATATGTTTGTTTAAGCGGTTCACCCCTCTTTTGGGCTACCTCCGCTGGTCCAAAAGCCTCTAATTAGGCTCAGTCCTTTTTTGATTAAATGCTTCAAATAAAATTACATCTGTATAAAGTTTTCCAATGAGAAAACAGACTGTTAAAACAGACTCAGAACATCCAAATCAGTAGAAATAGACTACAAATTCACCTCCATTGGGGGAAGGTAGCCCAATGCAGCAATGTTTCCCCTTGGCCCTGATGGCTTCTCTGTCAAAAGCACTGTAAAATTCGCAGATACAATGCCCTGATGGCTCTGCAGACACCTCCAACAGCTCCAGAATGCTCTCTACACCCAAAATCAAAAAAAAATTCGTCTTGAAAGGCCTTCCCAATCAAAATTTATGGCTCATTTACTGAACTGCCTCTTACCCCTTAGGAAGCTCCACTAAATGTGGAGGAGGTGCAGTTAACTTCGACAAATAAGGTGGGCGCTCCAAAGAAAGGCGGAACCGCCAAACTGACCGCCGGTTTAAACTGTGGTAATAAATGTTAGTGGTTGCGTTTATATTGGCGGAACCGTGGTTTGAAATAAATGTTACGGTTTTATATTAAATATAACACAATGTTTGTTATATAAACCCACAAAATGCGTTAACCAAAGTCCATCCGCCCAGGAGCGCGCCGAGGATTTAAGGATATGGTTCTATGCCACGGTTTTGTCGGACGGGGGCTGGCCCTCCGGGGCTGGCCCCCTTCGGGCCCCGCCATAATAACCACACCATTTAAATATAGTTTCTTCCGCTCTATATTCAACGAAATATATATAGCGGAGTTGGTAAAGACAGTTCATTGCATTCCCACAGGTCGTGGGTTCGATTCCGTCGGCCACCAAAAACTTTTGAAACGCAATTTCCATTCGGCCTTGGGGCCACGTGGCGGCCTCCAGGCTAGCCACGTGGCACCCGTTGATTGGCTGCCAGCGAATATTCCCCGGAATATTCTGCGGAATATTCCACGGAATATTCCCAGAATATTCTGTGGAATATTCTTTTTTTAATAAAATTTATTCCAAAGTCTAAATTTGCCATTTTTTAATGAAATTGACAAAACTTTGAAGCTGAATAACTTTTGCATACGGAGACCATTTTTCGAACCGTTCGCGGCGCCGGAATCAGGAAGACTAGCACTATCCAGTCGATCTGTTTTGGAGCTATTCTGAGCACTTTCATTTTTAAGCATTTTTCACCAAGAGACTTGATCTCCTGATCACTTTTAGGAGTGACAACAACTATTTAAAGAAAGGATGTCCAATATTTGCTGAATATTTTTAAATCCTCTAACACCAGCAACTTTATCAAACCATGATGAAAGAGAGAAGTTTCATTTCCTTCTTTTTTAACTTGGACCTTATCTGACATTTTAGCTAGACTTCTGTATAAGTAAAAGGGTAAGTCAAGAGACCTCTTACCCACAAAATGTAGTAGAAGCCTAAGGTGGTAGGAATAGACCATGTGAAATATTCATTCACAGGTGAAGTACTTCTGAATAATTAGCAGCAACTTTGATAAGTTTTCTTTCATGTAGCCCTTTGGGATAGCATTTGTGAGATCAATTTCACTATGCTATGGCTTGATAAATTCTTTGCAGTTTTGCATGGTGAACTTGATGCATTTAAAAAAATATTCCCCTCCCCTATGGATTCCTGTTATTGCTGAAATAGTCTCTGGTGTTACTGTGAGGTTTAAAATTCCCACCTTTGAAGCTGTCCCATTGAAACTGATAGCAAAATCCTTAGAAACCTGCAAATGACAACCCTGCAGCCTTTGGCAGAACTGCAAACAACCTGTTCTTTTGAATATCTCCAAGGCAGTTGGGTCTTCATTTAAAAAATTCATGTCCATGGGTTCATATCTAAGGCAGTGACCACCTTTGTTAGTCTTCTTTCTTGCAGCCATGGTGAATTTATTCTTCTCAGTGTCGCTTGATTAGTGACACCTGCAACTTTTGAAAATGCCAACAACTAGCTTGGCTCGGTGAAGCAGCTCTCCAGCAAATCAATAACATGCAAGGATAAAACAGAGAATGACAAAAATACTCAATTGGGTAATTTTTTTATGGTTTCGATGACAAATCATGCCCTTATCATGACTCATGCATGCTAAAAACGGTAATGATGACCTCAAGCATGACCTTGTACCTTTGAAATACTCCTAACTAACTTGAATGAAATTCACCCTATCTCCTCTAATCATGAATTGACACCGTTCACCGGATTTGACAAGACAGATAGAAAAAATATTTTTTGTAGCGTGGCTAGTTCATTTTCTGACAGTTTCACTACGAAACTATTAGGTATTTTCCTAGAGAAAACTGCTATTTTACAGTGTAAAATGCTACAAAAAGAGGAAAAACTGGCTAAAGTTTCCTTTTCGGATTTAAATTCTTGGGAGATGAAATCTGACACCTAATGCTGACTGATGAGACATGATGTGACCTATATGGAGGTGAGTTTGAACCTTAGGATAGGTTTAAAGATGAAAAATTTAATTTTCCTATACCAACTTGTGACAAATGAACTCTACGACCATGCCAAATAATGTTTCATTTTTTATGAGTGATAACATGATAAATAAATATTTTTATATTAATTTATCATTAAATATGTTAACTAATTGATTTTTAATTTATTTTTAGAAATAATCTAATGAGATTTATTTTGTTTAATAAATGTATATGTTATGATTTATTATAATATTAAGGATGGTATAAACATAATTTTATTAAAATCATTAATGAGGTTTGTTTAATATTAAATAATATTTAAGATTATAATAAATTTTGATTGAATTAATGATTGGTCTTATATATGTGATTGATAGTTAAAAATATCTTATAATTGTTATTATTAATATTATTAATATTAATTAGTAATAGTCAACTATTACCATTAATATTGGTTAATACTAAAAAAAAGTTTACATGATTTTATTTTATATTTAGATGAAATGCATAGGGTTAATGTGAAGGTTAATTTAAGAGATCATTTAGTATTTAACATCAAGAGGGCTAAAGGAAGGGGGTTATGCAGGGCCAAGGAAAAGAGGGAAACCAGGTGAGATGGAGGGCAGACAAAAAGTATTTGAAGGGGTTATAATGAACAAAGAGGAGGAGGAGGAGGGGAGACTAAAGGTCCTAAGCGGGAGTCCAGGGGACATAAAAGGGGGAGAGCACAGGTGCTAGGGGGAGACATAGAGCAAGGAGGGGAGGGGGTTAACGGACAATAGAGAAAAGAGAGGGGAAAATACTTTAAGATTGGGGAAATAAGGGCACCCATTTTTTGCTAACCTCCAGACCACTGTCCCTATTGAGGTTCTTAGGGTGTTTTAAGATTTCTAGCGCCTTATAGATTTTCCTTTTGAAATGGTGTTTTTCACTAGTAATCACCTTGGTATCCTCGAGGCAGATATGATGACTAGTCCTGTTAGAGTGATCAGCCAGAGCCGAGGTACGAGTTATCCCATTTCTGATGTCGGCACCATGTTTTTTCAGCCTTGTTTTGAAAGACCTTCCCGTTTATCCAATATAACAATCGCCACATGAGAAATTTATTTTGTACACACCCTTTTGTTGGAGGAGATCAGGGTTGTCTTTGAAATATTTCATTCGCTATCTGATTGTCATTAGAGGCTTAAAAGAGGTTCCTATATCTTTTTTAGCAAGAACCTTGGCCAGCTTGTCAATGAATCCCTGAATGTAAGGGAGTTATGATTTTGCGGTGAGAGAATCATCCATAGAATTTCTTTTATTATTGGATCTGGCTCTTTGGATGGCCTTGATGATGTCTTTGTTTTTATATCCCATATTTATGAATTCCTTTCTTAAATATTCAATTACTTCTTCAACGTGATTGTCATCTGAAATCCTGAAAGCTCGTGTAAAAAGAGTCATAAGCACTCCCATATTCTGAGCGGGATGGTGGTGTGAATTCGCGTGCAGGTAATTATCAGTGTGCGCTTTCTTTCTGAATACTTTATGTCCAATGGATCCATCTTTATTTCTAATGAGGAGAATGTCCAAGAATGGAATGTAGTTATTCTCTTCATCTTCCATTGTAAACTGGATATCCTTGGCTATGCTATTAAGGTGGTTTTGGAACCTTATAAGCTCTTCATCCCCATGAGGCCAATCGACACTGGTGTCATCCACGAATATAATCCAAAATTTTGGTTTTAATGGGTACGATTCTAAGGATTTCCTTTCAAATATTTCCATGAAGAGATTAGCCACTATGGGGGACAACGAAGATCCCATAGCTACTCCTGATGTTTGTTCAAAAATTTCACCTTGCAATGAGAAGAAAGTTGAGCATAGACATATTTCAGCAAGCTTTGCAGTCTGGGGATCAACGACTTCTTTAAAAACCTTGACAACTTCATCTAAGGGGATTTTTGTAAAGAGTTGGACCACATTAAAGCTCACAATCTTGTCCCCAGGTTCAATACTACATTTTTTAATGAAATGCACATAATTCTTAGAGTCTTTGATGAAAGAGTTGGTTTTTCCACCTATAGGAACCAAGGTGCTAGCCACAAATTTGGCTGATTCATAAGTAGGAGCCCCGATAGTGTTTACAATAGGCCTTAGGGGGGCACCAACTTTGTGAATTTTAGGAGCACCATAGATACGAGGAGTGATTTCACTATCTGGGTATAGGCTCTTTTTCAGTTTTCGCTCCAGTTTGCAGATGTTGCATCAATTGATTCTGCTATCATTATGCCCGAAATCCGCGTTTGCACAAGATGTTGTTCTGCAACGCTGAATACCATAGACTTCTATCTTTCCTCGTTTTGGGGAGAGTTCAGGCTTTGGTTTTCATCATTGCTGAGAGCAGCTGAACCCTGCAGCCTGATGTCAAGGTTATGGAACATCGGGGGTTGATTGTCTCTATGCATAGATACCACCTCAGATGCCATATCTTCGATCACTGGTTTCATTGTTCCAATGTCCAAAGAAGCCGCATTTGTGATGGTCTCCAAAGTGTTCACAAGGTTGGAGAGATTGACAGTGACCATGGTGTCATTCTCTGAGCTGTTGTCCATGATACGCTTCCAACTAGCCACTTGATCAACTCGATGATTGGTGCGACGGGATTCCCAAGGCTTCTTAAGCTCTTTTGTTGATGAATACACAAATCCATTTGAGCTTCTATTTTTAGCTTGTAATTTGTTTAGCTTGTTTTCTTGTATGATCCACGCTGAGTGTAATATCCGAAAAGGGAGAATGCAGTAATACTTAAACACAATATAAGAATTGCAATAAGGTAAACAATAAATTTTAAGACAACATCAGAATTTACAGAGAAGCTGATCCATTTATTTTATGGAGATGATTTAGTTACACAATGTACAAGAATATGAGTAGATCTAGCCAAAAATATGGTCTAAAATCACCCAAAAAACATGCTACAATAGGTACAGCGTAACTCGAGAGGCACTGAAGCAAATAATGCACTATCCCTTCAGTAGAATATGAACATATAACTGCAGGCTGAAAAGGAAAATGAAGATATACTCAAATCTGGAGCTCAGAAGATGCTAAGATTCAAGATCTGGCCAATGTGATGGATTCCCAAGATAACTCAGAAAGAATTTTCCAGATCTACAACTTTGGAAAATCACCTCCCTAGGATCTGATCCTTGATCTGCTAGGAAATACAGATCCGAAGCTAGATCTGTCAAATAGATGGCTGAAATATGTTGCAAGATCAGATCTAATCTTTAAGGGCTGATCCCTTCTTCAGATCTACAAGCTAGAAGCTCTAGAGCTAGCTTCTCAATCCTCCAATAATGATTGTAGTTGCTACAACACAACTGCCAATGGAAACTGCATTGTGAGGGAAAGAGAGGCCTCCTTCCTGCTGAAAAATGCTGCAATAAACTCCAGGCTAATGATAAGACTGATGGCAATGTGAGGGGATGATCCCTCACAGGATTACTAGCTGAAATGCTAGTAACTTCCTTCCTCCTTTTAGATCTGCAATTTGGATAGCGTAATTCCTGAAGGGAAATACTATTCCATGAGGTCAATAAATTTTGGCATGATGCCAGATATGCAATGAAGCTCTGGGAATGCTGATATATAAGCCCAAGGTGATAGGAATAAGCCCTCACCAGTTCTCTAGTTGAAGTACTGAAGACAACTTCGACCTTCCAAACCGATCTTCAAAAATCTGCAATTTCTGAATATGAATGTTCTGTAGAAAGTAGGAAAAGAGATGTGGCACCAATGCCTGATGTAGAATGAAGTACAATACTCTTTCTAGAGCTACTCTAAGAAATAGGTTGGATTCCCGACCAGGAACACCCTGTGCTAAACATCACTTGCAATCTCTGCTAAACAACCCGAGAAAGCAATGGAATGCCACATGACAATTCTAGATTTGAAAATATCTTTACATCAAGAATAACTAGCATACCTCCATCTTTGCCTTCATCTTCTTTATATAATGTTTGAGCCTTCCTGTGCCTTGGCCCTCATCTAGACTGCGCTGTGCATGTGGACAAGATCCTCCAAGTTTGACTGCGCTGTTTGACCAAATCAACCATCATGTCTAGGTGCAATGTACACCCTTTCCATCATGTGTGCTTTGATTGCACAACATCCTCCATCACTTTATCATGAATGTTCCGTGATATTCTTGTTTGACATCTTCGAGATCTTAGTTGACTGTGTCAACCTCCATGATATATCTCAATTAATGAGACATAACCTCCAATTCCATTCACATTAGTAGTTTCTCAACTACCTCATCATGTAGATCTAGACTTAATTAATCCACATTCACACACCAAAAAGTGGACATTTATTCATATTGAGGATTGTGTGTCCCTCCACCCTTTTATTTTCTTAATTCATTAAGAAAGTTATGAACTCTAATATTCCAAATATCAGGTGAAAATTTGGGAATATTACAGTCATCCTTGGAAAAATGTTGCTTGTCCTCAAGCAAATCAAAATGTATATGCAAGCCATCTATTCCCCTCCAAATGGCATCCACATAAGGAAGGCTTCATCCATTTGCTGTAAGGTGTTATGTGTTAGGGTCCTATAAATATAGGATTTATAATTTTGAATTGACTTTTGATAGTCTTGTAAAATATGTACATACCTTGCTTTCTGCAAGTTGTTTTCCCATATTTAATTAAAAAAAAAGAAAAAAAAGAAAAAGAAAAAAAGAAAGAGGGTAAAAAGTCCTAAAAGAAAGATCAAAGGACTTAAAAAATATATAGACCCAAAAAGAAAAAATATGAAAATAAAATATGAAAGTGTGCAAGTCCAAAAGACACTACTTTTTACTTTTTGCAAATGATTACGACAGAGTGTCAATAAATGCCATAATCCATGATGAGTTAAACTGTTTAAACTTGACTTGTCATGTTTTCAATTTCCACGTTTTAGATAGTGAATAAAGTTTTGTCAGACAGTTTAATCCTGACAAATCAGTAGAGAGGTAGAGAATAATGAGGAGCTCATCAGTTTAATCTGAGCCCTTGGATGAAATAAGGTAGAATTAGATATTTTTATGCTTTCAAAAGAATAAAATGTTTCAAGGTAGCAAGGTTAAATGCACCTGCTAAAAGGAAGAAAAAATGTTTGAGTAAATGTTGGCTAGGTAGAAAGAAGTGGGAAAAACATGTAATATTCATCACCGGGAAAAAATCACTAATTTCCCTCCCCCTGTAGGTATTCAGTATTCTATACTTCTAGTCAAAGAGGCTTAGAGCATTTCTTTGACTTCTGTTGGGACCGTACCCAAGGCTCAATGACTGGATAGTGGAAAATGTTGAATTCTTATGATAAAATCCCCTTCACCATTATTTATCCTTCATTCATACATTTAAGTCATCTTCATAAGTTAATAATCTTTCTTACTTAATGAAGCTTAAAATCCCATTTAATTAACTTCCTTCATTCATAAAAAAAACAAAAACCCTCAAAAAACACTCTATCCTAAGTAAATTGGTGAAACACTGAAATAATAAGCTATGCTTTTATTTATTCAATCTACTGGGTCATTTAGTGTATATTTGTGTATTCCATCTCCCCTTGTCATATTAACTTTTAACTCATGCTATTAATTCCCTAAAAAATACCTTATCCTATCTATATAATTCCCTTTATCTAAAATACCCCCTAAAACCCACTATTATAAAGTTTTTAGACCAAAGTTAATATCCACATGCTAAATTAAAACCCAAATAATACCCCCTTTGGTCTAAAACTAACCTTAATTTAAATACCTTGCCCCCTATGGTTATTAGATCCTTCAAACAAGTCTAAAATTATATAATAAAATAAATAATCAAAAGGTGGCTTTCCACGCATATCCTATGTATTTGGAAATGAAAAAACATTACACCGCTCATCATTTTTGTTATCCTAAGGTATTAAAACAGATTAAATCTTTTATAAAGGTTTAACCCCCCTCGCATTTGTAATACACTTCCCAACCTAATCCTGCCTCATGCGCCTCCACCCTTGTATATAAAATTCTTTTATATATATCAATACCGACATTTAACCCTTTTTAAATATACATAAATCCCGACTTTGCATATATAAAACCTTTTATAAATTTCATATGTTATAAAGGTTTTTTAACCATGTTTTAACCACCAGCGCCCATGTAAAGCCCGGTCCCACCATCTTTTGGCCGCATCTTCCAAGAAAATCGTGGCCATTCACTTCCTTTCAACAGATCTGACTGCACAAAATCAATATCGCGCCCATAAACTAATCGTGCGCCCAAAGCCCAAACGGACGCGAAATGGGCTGTTTCACTATTTCCGCCTCCTGTGACATGGCATCCTCTCATAGGATCACATTTGTTTAAGAAAAAACCACTTATCGCCTAAACCCAACGCGAAAACTACTACCGGTTTCGCATTTGAAAATCCAAACCGCTCCTACCATTTGATAAGACCTGCATTTAATGCATCGATGATAATTAAATATCAAAGTTTAAAACCTTTGTTATATCACTTTGATGTTTATTTTGCGCATTCAAACTGTAAAAAAACTCTGTTCGACTATGTAAGAAACCTTTACTCAAAATTGTCATCTTATACTTGGAGAAAGTCAAAATTGACCATAGATTCCCCATTGAAGACCATTAAAGCCATTCGACTACACTAGCAATCTGGACCAGTCCTCAGATGAAACCAATATCTTCTCAAGAACCCTTCAAGCAACCAAATACCTGCGTTCAAAGGTATTTTTTGACAATCAAACTAGTAATTTCAAGTTTAGACTAAGAAACATTAAACCAGGCCTATAATTAGGGATTTTTCCAAATCAATTTCCCTAAAAAAAGCCCGAAAAAAGAGGCCAAACCTTGGCCAATTTTTCCTAGAAAGTTCTGAGTCCAAAAAAACCACTTTTTTAGCTAATTTCCATAATTTGTGACCTCTGAAGATCAATTTCACATACATAAAAAGGTTTAAAGCCTTCATATATCCTAAAAACCACTTTTTGCAGTCATTTTCTATCTTATTCCAGCTTATATCCTCTAACAAAGAAAAAATCACTCCTGCAAACAATTTAAGCTTGCAGTAGTTAGACCAAAATGACCAAAAAGTAGATCACAGCTAAACCTGGAGGTTCTAAACCAACCAAGCCTGGAGGATCCAAACCTCCTAAATCAGTAGCACCTAAAGATGTAAAATCTACTCCAGCTCTCACTGCTAAATCCACTGTGTCAGTAAATCCTCTCCAACCACCTATAGTTGCTGAAGAAACCCTTCCATTGACTGATATGGACTACAAGATTGTTGACCCTGTGGTAGAATTCAACCTTTTAGAAATACATAATTGGTGCTATGCTAAGTACTTGGACAAAGATGAAATGCCTATTTGGGAGACTCATTTGCCCAAATATGTAGTTCCATTGACCCACCCTGGACAAGACCTGGTTAGATTATGTCAAAAGCATTATGAACTAGACCAAAGGGCCATTGTTAATGCAGACAGAGAAATCATTTTTACTATTATAGTAGAGTCAATAAATCAAATGCTGCAATTACAGTCTGATCCTCAATCAATCCCCCTATCTATAGAATTTTTGACCCAGTTGTACTTAAGTCTGGATTTCCCAAAGAAGTTTATGATATTTCAAGACTTTTTTCCTTCCCATGTTGACATTCCTAAGTTGAACCCTCCTTATTCCACTGCCAAATTTCCTGAAGTGTCTAGGCATATTATTTCAATGCTATCTTTTATATTGGGATAATTTACAGATGGATTCACTGATGAATCCATTCTTGGCTTTCTATCCACCTTATCTCCAGGCCAACCTCCAACACTCATTTTTTATTATGCCAGATTCATAGCAGACAATATTCATCATCAACGGACCAAACTTCCCACTGAAGGGGTTTTCAGATACTCTTCCTACTTGTTTCACTTGTTTTTATTCTTTCAAGCTGATAATTTTTCAATTTCATTGCAAAAGATGGACTTGGAGGGTAAGCCTTTATCTATTGTCTTCTGGAATTCCTTGCTAAGGAAAGAGAATAGTGAATTCACTTATACATATTTTTCAGACCTTTTCCTCCATCTAGCAATCAACATTTTGTACAAAGCAGAGCAGCCCAGGGTCAATGAAGAAATGAAAAGGATCTTGCAATTATCAGAACATAATAAAATGGGAGACTGGTTTCTTTATGAAAAACATATAGAGATAAGAATTTTTGGATCTAACTTATTACCTTATAAGTTGCCAAAATAAATGAACATGATAATTTTTTCATTGGAATATTTAAGACAGAGTCTCAATTCTGACTCTATCAACTTCTTAGTTGCAAGGAAAAAGACTCAATTCAAGTTGAAGAATCAGGTTGGTCCTTTCATCATAAATAATAGAGAGGCATAAAAAGAAATTTCAAAGAGACTAGTAGAGTTAAAATTTCAAGAAAGTTTTCCATGGAACTATGATCCTCTATGATCCTCAAGAGATCCTAAGCAATTTAAGGGTAAAATGTAAACATACACCCTTCAAACATGAGCCCAATCTAGAAATTGAGAAGCTTGCCAATCAAGAAGATTGGGTGGAGAACCCACTGATAGACATAGTCACTAACACAGAGACAACAAGAAAAATAGTTAAAACACAAGCCTTGGAAGTTGTAAAGCAGTCAGAGACTTCAGCCAAAAGAAGAAGAGAAGAAGGAACATACACAGCAGAAAAAACTACAAAAACAAAATTCAAACTGATTTACAATAAAAGGCTTGAATTCAGTTCAATTGGGAAATAAAAGGTAATTGATGTTGAGGATACAAATGAGCCAGAGGTAAATAATGATGAAGCTACAGTGGTAATCAATGAAACTCTTGCAGAGATTGAAAAAGAGCAAACAATAGGTAAAGATGATAGTCAAATGATTGAGAAACAAAATATGGAGGCCTCTTCCTCACAGACAGCTGAGGAAAAAGACTTAGATATCAAGGAAAAATATAAACAGATAAAGCAGAAGAATGAGGAAATTAAATCACATATATATTCTCAATTCCTCAAGCAAAAACCGGGGAATCAAAATAGGCTACTGACAACCTTTGAATATTTTACAAACACAATGATTATGTCATTTCTACAACCAACTACTTCAGCACCAAAGACAGTGGTAGATTATAAAAAGGTGGAGTTTTAAGTAGACACTAAAAATGTTCACGAGCTAGAACAAATTGAATTCCACAGACATAGCTCTGAAATGCTGTATTCAACTGTGGTGATAAAGGAAATGAGTGCTACCAAGTTGCAGAATACTATTATTAACATGCAGGATCAAATGAAGCTAGACAAAGGATCTTTGTATGCAAAGGAACTAAGGATTAAAGCCTTAGAGGATTTAATTTTACAGGTGGGATATGATCCCTCAAATGTTCAGGCAGTAAAATTTTTGATTAAGAAAAAGAATGATGATATTGCAGCTTTGAGGAAACAACTTAAGCTTCCTCAAAGTGAGCATCCACAGTCTAAAGAAATCCTTCAAGAGCAAAGTGAAAACGAAGAGATGATGAAGCTCATCCTCAAACTAACTGCTCAGATCAAAGAAATGGAATCCCAAATGGACCAGCTTGTCCAAGAGAAGGAAATTGTGAAAGAGACTGACACTCCTATCATTCCTTCAGTTATATAAGTGATTACCACAACAGTGGCTTCCACATTAAGATAAAAGCTAGCACCAAAGGTACCACTGGAAACTGCAGTGCCAGTAAGTTCAACTACTACTTCAACACAGATTCTTCTACAACATAAGTTCAAAAAACAGATGGAGCAGGTCAAATTGTTAAGGCTATGGAGGAAATGTCCTTGAAAACTAACGAAATCAATAGCCTAAAGAAGATAATTGACAATCTTGAAGCTACAAATAAGTTAGCTCAAATAAATGCTAAAACCGATGAGCAAAAAACAATTAGACTCGGGGAACAAATCACGGGCTTACAAAAAGAGCTAACATTCACTGAGCAAATTAAATTTGTAAAGAATCATCTATAGACAAATATAATTGAAGCCATTCACATTCAATGGCCTTCAATTCAGATTATATATAAGCAAAGAGACTTATTGTTAGCAGCTCAGGCATAGATTCAGAAGACCAAGGATGAGTTAACTGATAAGCCAACTCAGGATTTAAAACTCATCACATTCCTGAATAGCAAGAACAAAGCAGAATTGGAAGAATTATAGGTGTTGGATAGAACAAAGACCATTTTATAGATTAAAAAGGTAGCAATAAAGACAAATTTGATGATCTACCTGGAAGAGAAGTGTGAATCAATGAATATTGCCATAAAAAGTTTATGGTGAAATATACAAACTTAAGACAAAAGGGCTTGCCAGATATTCATGTCTTCAATGAAAAACTAATGCCCCAGAAATATTATGATAAGAATATCAGGGAATTTTCCAAGGAGCAAGTCAACAAACCATTGCCACAAGGCACTCCCACAGGAAAAGTCCTCCTTCAGCACTTTGAAGATTTGTTCTTTCTACAACATGAGATAAAACATATTTTTATGTTCAAACCCAATTTTTCTAAATACGTAGAGGCAAATGAGAATTTTAGAAAGCTAAATAATCAAAATTCCCAGTGAAGAATAGTGGCAAACATTTACAGATTTAATGTAAAAAGTAGAGGTAAACAGTGAAGAAATTACCTTGAAAACAGTCAAGAAGAAACAGTGAAGTAAAAGAACAGTCTGCTGATTTTTTACTGCAAAAAGAAATATTTTTACAGTAGTAAAACAGTGGAAATATCAGTCAAAATTGTATTAGAGTTAAAGGGCAGCGTTAAAGAGTATCAGATGAAAGAGTATCAGCTAAGGAAACTCAAATGAAAATATTTTCTAGCAGCCAACAAAGAAGGATAGCTAATCACTCAAAAGCTCCTTGATTAGATAAAATAGTTCTATTTATTTTGGATAAGAGGATAACTTGCTGATTTGTTAAGCAGTTGTCCCTCTTATTTTGTAATGATATTTTATATTTCCTAAAGATATTCCTAGATGTCTCCTAGGATATTTGTAACTACATTTTGTATAAATACTTCTACATTAGAATTATTGAGTGTGGAATAAAATTGCTAGACTTTAATATAGACTTTTTTGCTGAACATTGGAGGCTATTATGTGTTGATTTCGAAGTAGCAGATTAGACAAAGCTAAACTGGCATCATAATTTAGGATCCCTATGATAAGATGATGAGTGAAGTACTTTCTTCTTATCATTGTTTTCTTTTCCGAGTTTCATGCAATTCATTATATGTTTGTTCTATCTTAATGTGTAACTAGGAATATTACTACAGGCTAGTATTATACTCCCTGTTTTTAACTAGTTACCATTTTAATGTTTTCTACTGATTTTCGGTGTTAGGAATTCTTAATTTCTCCTACTCCCATTTAACCCCTGCCTCCTTATTCCATTTTCTGGATCAAAGGATCCTTCATAGCCCTTTATCCTAATCATACCATTTCACCAAAAAACACTTTTCCAAATCTCTGAGGGTTATCTATCTTGCCCTGAATACATCTGTACATTTTGGCCTTGAATTCTAATGCTGCTAGCTAGATTTAGACTCCATAGCCCAATGGAGAAGTATATTTCTCTCTAGTTTACCTCTAAGTGATTTTTTCCCACCAAAATTTTTAAAAACAAAACCAATTGTTCTATCATAACTAGCCTAAAAAACATAAATAACAAACAAAGATAAATCTTAAAGAGAGAGCTCTCTCTGAATTCTAGGAAGGCTAGACGCCAGAATTTGAAGTAGGTTTGTGGTTACCTCTAGTGTTCTTAGACTAAAAACTCAAATCCCACAACTTAAGAAATTACTAGGGTGATAACATACTGGCGACCATACTGGGGAACTAACCAATCTCCAGTCTTAAATTTAGTCTTAGAGGAAGATATTTCAATTATATTTTTACTTTAAGATTATTTTTATAGGTTGTGGGTATTCAAAACAGTCATTCTGGCTTCTAGGAAAACCTACTATACCAGGTTTAACCCGGATCCTAGGCCTGCAGTTATAGTAGATAACCCAGAACAGATTGGAAAAAAGAAAAAACAAAATGTCAATTTAGAAACTGAAGTACCATTAAGAAAAGCCAATTCTTTACCCAAAGAGTTAGTGAGTTTAAATGATATTTATTTTGATCTAAAGTTTGAATATTCATTGTTTAAAACTAAATCTGAAACTGATTTGAAAAATAATGTTATAGATCCTGTTTTCCTTTCATTTTTGAATGCAAAATAGGAAAATATTTCAGTAGGAACAAAGTCAAATAAATATGAATATCAAAATACAGTTGAAGAGATTAATGTTTCATTGATTAAAGATATTAATGAAGCTATTGAATTAGCTCATTTGTTGTCTTACATAAAACCTCCAGTTTCTCAATTGCACACAACAATAATACCAACAACATATTGATCTTTATATGCTGTAACTTCATTTATAGATAATTTTGGAAGTTCATCTACATACCATTTCATTCCTAAGTTGCCTTTGCAACCTAGGATATTATTTCCTTCATCCACTGCTTCCACTACTTTGCATTCAGATTTTATAAGCACCACATATTTATTTCCCAACAATTCCATTTACATACCAACTTCATTTCCCAGCTCTTCAACTACATTTGTTAATTCATCAGCTACCATATCCAGCACTGCCCCTATCATTACTGTTATACCTCCCAACTCAGCAAAGCTTCAAGCCATGGTTGCTAGGTATGCTCCCCTTGTTTTACCCCAAAACCTCCATGACATGCCTCAAGATTACCGAAAAAATGTACCACTATTTGATGGCATTTCACAATATACTGCTCAACAACATGTAACTAAAATGATAGATTACTGTGAAATTTATGAAAATGATGAGTCAGATGTCCAGATGAGGTTATTTGCCCAAAGTTTGATAGGAGAAGTTAAAAAATGGTTCAAAAATTTAGCTGCTGGTAGTATAATTGATTTAGCTGCATTTCATAGAATATTTTTAAATAAATGGGAAAGAAAAAGAACCCCCTTCAAATTTTGTCTGAGTTTGATGCTTTGAAAAGATCTCCTACTAAGTCTGTCCAAGACTATTGCACTAGGTATAATAGTGTCTATAATTCTATTCCTGCAGCTCTTAAACCTACACCTTACTCTGTTTTGCTCAAATTCCCTAATGGATTTGATACAGATATGCCCTATCAATTAAGAGAAAGAGATGCCCAAACCTTAGAACAGATGCAATTATATGCTGTTTGTGTAGATGATCCGAATGGAAAATGGCATCAACCCATGGTATTCATCTACCCATGTTATCCATCCACCCATGGAATTTACCCATGGTATTGTAAATGACATCGACCCATGGTATTCATCCACCCATGATATTTATTCGACCATGGTATTGTAAGTGACCCATGGTATGTATCCACCCATGGTATTCATCCACACATGGGATTTACCCATGGTATTGTAAGTGGTATCTACCCATGGTATTGGCCTATGGTATCTACACATGGTATTGTAACTCAAAAAGGCTATAAATAACAAGCCTCAGTTTGTAAAAGGACAAATTTTCCACCACAATGTAGCTTCTACAATTATTCTTTGTTTTAATAAAACAAGTTTCTTTGTGGTTTTATTTGCTTTGTGTTCTCTTTTTTTTTTTTTTTCTCTGGCATTCTAATTTTGCAGATCTTGTGAGATCCATTTAAATTTTCTTAGATCTTGGGGGCCTCCCCCAAAGATCTGGATCAGTGGTATCAAATTCAGGTTACGCCTCCATGGGAATGAGGGTTTGAAACATATTTCAGTTTCAATGTTTTGCAACAATCTTCAACAAAATCCATGAATTTTTTTGGGCTGAGAGTTTTCAGATCAGATCTGAAAATTTTGGTGAAAAATTTTCAAAAAAAAAGACCAGATCTGGATTCCTTGCGAAAAAATACTCAAATTCAAAAAAACAATCGGCCAAATTGGAGTTCGGATGAGGGAGATATCGCTGATTCAAAATTAGCAATGTTGAAGCAATTTTTCTGACGACAATTCATGGACAGTGGCTCTCCTGTCATTTTTTGCAGTTTTTAGTGCAAAATTTTAGAGAAATGGATATATATCTGAGCTCCTCTTGAAAAATCACCGAAGTTTAAAAAAAAATCGGTCGAATCGGAGTCCGGATGTGGGAGTTATCGTTGATTTAAAATCAACTATTTTTTCAGAAATTTTGTGACGACGAGACAATTCCAGCGCGAATCCGAGAGTCTAGAGTCTCTAGATAGTGGTTTCAAACACAAGAGAGGATGCAGAATGATCATTCCATTTCCAAAAACAGGTTCTAATAAATATTCTGAGTTATATTGACCAAGTTATGCTCATTTTAAATTTGGAGCAGCATTCGGAGTGGGTTACCTTTGGAGACGTGCCCTCCCACCTCGCTTTAGTAGGCACCTGCTTCACATTTATAAGTTTCAGCATAGCAGCATTCGACTTGGGTTATTTGGAGAAGTGCCCTCCCACCCCAAGCTATGTAGGCACCTGCTATTTCATCAACAATCAACATCATAGTTATGGGTCAACCGCACAAAATCATTTTCATCGAAGTCCATTTGCTAGGCCACACACTGTTAGTAACACAGTTGGTCACAAGAATTATTGGGTATCTCTATCCTTGGATCTTCGTTTGTCATGGTTTTGGTTCATCCAAAAACCCACACTTCATCGAAGTCCATTTGCTAGGCCGCACACTGTCAATATCATAGTTGGTCACAATCATTACAGGGTATCTCTATCCTCGGATCTTCGTTCATCATGGTTATGGGTTAACTACACAAAATCCTTCTCTTCAGTGGCTCTTCATATTCAACAAAGGATTCTCAGGAGGGAACTTCACGCAATGGGGACCACTACTTCTTAAGAAGGGAGGAATGATCCGAATGGAAAATGGCATCAACCCATGGTATTCATCTACCCATGTTATCCATCCACCCATGGAATTTACCCATGGTATTGTAAATGACATCGACCCATGGTATTCATCCACCCATGATATTTATTCGCCCAAGGTATTGTAAATGACCCATGGTATGTATCCACCCATGGTATTCATCCACACATGGGATTTACCCATGGTATTGTAAGTGGTATCTACCCATGGTATTGGCCTATGGTATCTACACATGGTATTGTAACTCAAAAAGGCTATAAATAACAAGCCTCAGTTTGTAAAAGGACAGATTATCCACCACAATGTAGCTTCTACAGTTATTCTTTGTTTTAATAAAACAAGTTTCTTTGTGGTTTTATTTGCTTTGTGTTCTCTCCTTTTTTTTCTGGCATTCTAATTTTGCAGATCTTGTGAGATCCATTTAAATTTTATTAGATCTTGGGGGCCTCCCCCCAAGATCTGGATCAGTAGAAATTAACATTTTAGCTAGGAAGACCAGACTTAGAAATGAAAGAAGAGTTACAATTAAAGAAGAAAATTCAAACTCAGATGTTAAATTGGATTTCTTTTCTAAAAGTTTAGAAAGGGTGGTAGAAAGATTAGATAATATAGATAGAAATCCTCAATGGGATAATCAACCTCAGATCAGAAATCCCAATTTCAGAAAAAACAATAACCCTGGAAAAGCTAAAGAAGCAGCTCCAGACCAAAACATTAGACCCCCATTTCAAGAGAAATATGATGAAATTTCTCAAAATAATGATGAAGATGAGGATGACATCAATCATCTAATGGGAATAGATGAAAACAACACCATTTTCCTCACTCAGGAAGATTTGGAACTATTTGAGCTTCAACAACTCAAATTAAATTCTAGTGAATCCTTTGACTACAAACAAGGTTATGAATTTGCTATTAATGAAATTCACAGTCAGTATAACTTTAGAAATAAGAAAAAAATGAATCTTCTACTAAAAACAATTCCCAAAATCAAAATAAGAAAAATGTAGAAGCCCCAAAAACAAAAGTTTTGCAAATTCTACCAAGGGAAAATAAGAAAAATTCCAATCCTTCCAGTCCTAAAAAATCAACAAGTCCCAAAATTGTTGATATTACTGATGAAGTAGGTCAATCTTTTAAATATGCACAAAAAGCTAATACTCCTAAAGCCTCTGATTCAGTAAAAACAACAAATTCTGATCCTAAAAATATTTCTGCTGATTCTAAATCAACAAATCCTAGAACAGATAGTTCCAGAACACCTGCTGATAATTCTAAGTCTGATAAAATTTTTGCTGCCACACAAACAGTCCCTGAAAAGAAAATTAAAAGTAGCAAAACTCAAGAAACTCAGACAGAGAATGTCAAAACAATTGAAGATAAAAATACAACTGTTGAAAATCAAGAAAAGCCAACTCAGATTACAATTACTAAAGATGAATTAGTTCAAATTAGCAAATCTCAATCCTCATTAAATATTCAGTCTGAAATTGCTAAGTTAAAAATACCTATTCCTTTAACAGAATTGGTTAAAAATGACTTATAAAAATCAACTATAACTGAAACTTTGAATATGAATGATGGTGAAGATGCCATTAATTTGAATGATGATCAACCGAAGTTGATTTTTGGCCCTAATGTGAATGGAAAACATTCAGATGGATCAGTACCTCCTTTCTATATCAGTCTTACCATCCATGATCATATTTTACACAACACTATGTTAGATTCAGGAGCTTCCCATAATTTAATGCCCAAAGCTATCATGGAAACTCTTAATCTAGAAATAACAAGGCCTTATAAAGATTTGTTTTTATTTGACTCTAGCAAAGTTAAGTGCTTAGGATTAATTAAATACTTGTGTGTGAATTTAGTTTAGTACCCTGGTAAGAGTATGGTAATGGACATTATAGTACCTGACATTCCACCAAAGTATGGTATGCTTCTTTCTCGCCCATGGGGAGAAAAGTTGCAAGGATCTCTACAATTGGACATGAGCTATGCTACAATATCAGTGTTTGGTCAACCCAAAAAGCTATATAGGGAAACTTTAATGAAATTCATGGGCAGTAGTGCTAAGAGATCCATAAATTACCCCATTTATTCTACACCAACTGACCTTGACTCTTTTCTTTTATGTAACTCTGATAAAAATGAAATCCAAAATGAACTGATTGACAAAAAGCCAAAACCAAACAATGACAACATATTTCATGAGTCCCGTTGGCACTTAGAATTTGATGGCTCTGTAAAAAAATTAGGAGTAGGAGTAGGAGTATGGATTACAAATATGGAAACTAATCATTCATAAGGACATACCTTCAGACTCAACTTCAAATGTACCAACAACATGGCAGAATATGAGGCACTCATTCTAGTCCTCCAGATCATTAGAAACTTACGAGGAAAAAGAATAATAATCATGGGAGATTCATAATTAATCATAAAGAAAATAAATGGAGATTATTTTGTTTATAACCCTAGACTAGCCAGATACAGAGATACATCAGTTGATTTAACTGATGATTTATTGGAATGCAAGTTTGCTTCTATACCCAGAAAACAAAACATTCAAGCACACTGTCTAGCAAATTTTTCTAGTACTTGTAACTTACCATTCCAACCAACTCATAGGTATACTGTTGAGTTTAAACATAGACCAATTATCCCAGAAAACCTCAAGTACTGGCAGATTTTCTCTCAGGATGAACAGATTTATCATTTTTTGAATAATGAGGAAGAATTTCAAAATTGTAAAATAGATACAGACTGTAATATACATTCAGATTTTGATTGTGAAATAGATAACATAGATGTACATAAATTTAACAAACCAACTGTATTTACTCAATTTGATATAGATAACTTAGAGAATATAGATATTGAGCAAATCATTGAAGAAGAAATTGACATGTTAGATTTGAAAGATAATTTTTTTCCTAAAGGTTTAATCCCTTTGGAAGACCTTTTTGATTCCAATGATGTGCCTAAAAAGCCAAAAATGGAACTAGTTAGGTCTGACATTGAGGAATGTAACATTGGGATAGAATTAAAACAAAAAATGATTAATCTGTCTAAATCTTTACCTCAACAAGAAAAGGAACAATACATTGATCTTTTAAAGGAATATCAAGACATGTTTGCTTGGAGTTATGAAGATCTTAAAGCTTATGACACAAACATAATCCAACACAAAATTTCCATAAAAGATGATCAGAAGCCATTCAAACAAAAATTGAGGAGAATTAATCCTGTTCTATTACCTTTGATAGAAAAGGAAGTAAAATGCATGTATGATGCTCAAATTATTGCACCAATCAGATACTCTGATTGGGTTTCAAACCTGGTACCAACAAGAAAGAAAATAGGTGAAATTAGGTTATGTGTCGACTTTAGAAATCTTACAAAGTGTCTTTAAAGGATAATTACACTTTACCAAAGATGGATCATATATTACAAAGGGTAGTTGGTTCCTCTAAAATTTCTTTGTTAGATGGTTTTTCAGGATACAACCAGATTCTAGTCCAATAGGAAGATCGGGCTAAAACATCTTTTACCACTCCTTGGGGCACTTTCATGTATGTGAAAATTCCCTTTGGTTTGATGAATGCAGGAGCAACCTTTCAGAGAGCTATGGACATAGCCTTTGCTAAGGAGATTCATGAATTCTTGGTAATTTATCTAGATGACATTACTGTATTTTCCAAAACAAATGATGAACACTTGGATCATTTGATCTTTATTAAATGTAGGAAATTTGGCATCTCTTTAAATCCCAAGAAAACTCTCTTTGGACTAGAGGAAGGTATGTTACTAGGACATATAATTTCAAAAGAGGGAATTACAAATTGATCCTGATAGGATAGAAGAAATTTTAAACATTCATCCACCTAGAAATATCAAAGAATTACAAGTTTTCTTAGGTAAAATTAAATTTTTGAGAAGATTTATTTCAAACTTAGTTGAAATCATTAGAGAATTGAACAATATGCTAAAAAAAGACTCAAATTTAAAATGGACCGTTGAAGCCAAACAATCATTTGATTCCATAAAACAGGCTTTAACTAAAACACCAGTCTTAATCAGTCCAGATTTCAAGAAAGAATTTATCATTTTTTCTTTTGCATCAGAACATACCATTGGTGCAGTTTTGCTGCAGAAGAATGATCAAGGTTTTGAACAGCCTATAGCTTTTTTCAGTAAGACTCTTAGAGATGCACCTATGAAATATAACATAATGGAGAAACAAGCCTTAGCCTTGGTTAAAGCTATAAAAGATTTTAGAGTTTACATTCTCTATTCCCACATAATTTCCTATGTCCCTAATTCAGTAGTTAAAGACATTATTACTCAGGATTGCCACTATCCTAGAATATGACATAGAAATCAAACCAAAAAAAATCACTAAAGAACAAGGATTAGCTAGATTGATGGATGAACCTAACTGCAATGCATTAGACATAAATTTTATTGCTCAGCTTGATGAACAGGAAGAGATGGCGACTCCAATGATCAATGAAGCCTTTCTAGATTCACCTTGGTACTCATATATTATCTTTGTACTTACAAAATTACAAGCTCCTCTTTGATTATCAAGGACAAAAGCCATATTTCTTAAACTTAAAGCAATGAGATTTTGTATTTTAGATAATGTGCTTTTTTGGAAAGAACATAGTGGGATATTACTAAATTGTTTACTGAAAGCAGAAGCTGACAAAATTCTTGAAGAATTTGATGCAGGTGACTGTGGAGGGAATTTATACTGGAAATTATTGCAGATAAGATCCTTAGAGCTGGTTTTTACTGGCCTACCTTATTTGCTAATGTTAAGAAATTTGTTACTTCATGTCATAAATGTCAAATTTTTGAAGGAAAAAAGAAGTTATTACCTTTACCCTTAAAGCCAATTTCAACTGAGATGCCATTTCAACAATGGGGTTTAGACTTCGTTGGAGAAATTCACCCTCCATCGTCTGGCCAACATAAGTGGATTTTGACTGCCACAGATTACTTTACTAAGTGGATTGAAGCCATTCCTACCAGACATGCCACAGACACAGTTATTATCTCTTTCATAGAAAACAACCTTTTATCTAGATTTGGATGTCCTTAGAAAAAAATTACTGATAATGCGGCAGCATTAAAATCTAAGAAAATGATTGCCTTCTATCACAAATACCATATTACCCTAGGTCACTCTACTGCTTATTAACCTCAGGGTAATGGCCTAGTTGAATCTTCAAATAAAAGCCTTGTAAATATCATCAAAAAATTACTTAAAGACAACAAAAATACTTGGAATAAAAAGTTAGTCTATGCCTTATGGGGGCGGAAATGTGAAGCTGGGTTACACTTTTGTGAGAATCGGGGGCCGAAATTTTTTTTCGAAAATAGTTTGACCGAAATTTCTTAGAAAGTTTGGCCGAACTATTGATTCCGTTAAGATTGATGACACACAGACGGCGCGGGCAAACATAATTTTTGCCGGAGATTGGAAAATCGGCAACAAAAGTTCGGCCGAACTCTTAACAAAAGTCTTTTAAAATAGTTCGGCCAAACTAATTTCTATAAATAAATCACCCGCGAAGATTGTTCGTTTACCTGTTTCATTATTCCCGTGAATTTGTGTTAGCGTTGCTGCTGTTTGCGCGTTCCGGCTGCTCCCTTCAGCGCTACTACTGCTCTCGTCGGCATTCCAGTTGCTCCCTTTAGCGCTGCTGCTGCTCTCGTCGGCATGTGCTTTCATCGGGTATGATACAAAATTATCCTTTATGGAAGAAATTTGTGATAACACCTTCTAGCTGCTCCTTGATTTTCAGAATTCTCAAAATCTGAGAAATGTTAGTCTAAGAAAAATAATTTGGTTCACTATTCCGCTCCTTATAAATATGTCGACAAGAAATCTGGTTAAAACGATGTTTGAGCAAGAGAACCTCCTCAAAGATATGAATGAGTGTGTGAATGTGACATCATTGCAATCCATTAAACTAGTTTACAATGATTATGGAATCACCTAAAATCTACAAAGAATATATATATTTTTCAATGGCAAAGAGAAGTAGAAGTTATGCATATTTGTTTGTACCCTTCCAAAACCACTTTGAAAACCACTTTGAATTTTAATAGAATGTTTTTAATTGATGTATAAGACTGTTCCACCACCACAATCTCCATTCTCAGATAATTCTCCATCAAAATAAGCCACCTCCTTCTCAAAAACAGATGCTGTATCAAAATAAGCCACCACCTTCTCAGGACTGTCTACCCGACTTGACGAGTGTCCGGTCTTAAGGCTATGACTGTCTACCCGACTTGACGAGCGTCCGGTCTTAAGGCTATAGCTGAGCGGGTGTATAGGAACCAGGGATTTCCTGTGAAGGTTAACATACATGTGTAAGTAATGAACATGTTTTATAAAAGCTCCTATTAACCCATTTAAGGGGGATTAGAGACAAATTTTTTAAAATTTTCCTGTTGGGGCTATCTAAATGCCCCAACAGTCCATTGAGGAAAATTCCTACTTGTTCCCACCAACTCTGCCATACTTCAGGAATAGGTCTATGCGAATCGACAATGAATTAGAAATATTTCCTCTAAATATTTTGAATACAATTATCTTTATTTGTTGCACAGTTGGATGTAATGTGTTGTCGTTTTTCTTTCATTTCTGTTTTACAGATGCTTAACATTGTGCTTTAGATATTGCTGAAAATATATAGATAACTTTTGTCAAGTAATCTGATTTCTTCGAAATCAGATTTTTAATCTGATAACTATATAATTCATGACATGGTACCAGAAGACATAGGACCCAGGTTGGTTACTTCGGCTAGGGTCTTAAACCTCTGCTACCCGTCTAACAATTAACACAGTCTTTAAGCTTAGAAAACAAATAATCGTTATCTAGTGCAAAACGATTTAATTTTTTTAGCCTAAGAAATTGGCAGAGTACACTTCACCAGTCATTCTTGTAATTTTTCGTCAACCATTACAACTCATATACCTATTTTTTTGGAAATCCTAAGGAGAATAACAATTCAACTCTTTTCCCGGACTTATATCTATTTTTAATTCAAATCTAATTTAATATTATTGTCTGCTAGAAGTCAGTTTATGTTTTAAAAATGTGCAGTGTTGTATGTAGCAAAATATTCTATTACAGGTTTTGTTCTACATATGCATTCAGGTGTTTTGAGATATCCTTGTGTTACGTTATTTATGCTTTTAAATTTTGCAATGATATTGTTATCTTTTTATTACAGTTTATAGTTTGCATGTTCATTTTGGCTGCAGAAATATTCTCTCCATCATAATATCATTGTGTTTGATATCTTGATTTATGTTTTAAATTTTGCTTTCACAAGTTTTATCATTTTGTAGGAAAGTATTTTTATGCCTGCTATATTAGGCTCTCTCTTTTCATACAAACTACATAAGTTTAAGTTTAAGGGGATATAATCCTTTTTGCCTTCCATATAGATAATGAAAATGATTGTTCCAAGTCTCATGTTGCTTCTCATGTTACTTTATAAACCTTTATTGGAAAGAAAAATATGAGGGAAGAAATGTAAGAAATATAAAACATAATGAAACAAAATGTAAGAAATAGAGAACATAATGAAACACACACATACATATCTCTGGACAATCAACACAATTATTTTCCTAGGAAATCCTTATGGGAGAAAAGCAACCCTAAAAAGTAATGATGTTCTAGATTCCTTTTTCCCTAGGAAATCCTTATGGGAGAAAAACAACACTAAAATGTAAACATGCTCTACTCTTTCTTTTCTGGTATGGAAAATATGCAAGTACAAAGAAAGATGTAATCTCTCTAGAGTTAGCTATAAGAATTTTGGCATGTAAGGTGGCTATAAAAACTTAACTTCATACATTTTTCTCTCTAACTTCACACTTCTAGTTGTATTTTCAACTATGGAACAAAATACAATAACACAAAATGGAACTCTTATTCCTCCTAGTGGCCAAGTATTTAACATAGCGTGATAGCCAACTAGGTGTAAGATTTGACTCTGTCAACCATTAATGAGGTTTGTGATTTTAGATATTTTAGAGTCTTGTTAAAATTCCACATGTAGCTAGCTTGCTATGCATGAGTAATGCGGCTAAAATGACATTCTCTCGTACCATGGTGGTCAACATGATAGGTCAACTTACTAAAGGCATAATTTTTGAATGAACTTAATTTGATGTTTTTCTTGCACCATTGGATATGTCTTTAAGTGTAGAATAATGGTCAAGATTTCGGCACAAGGGATAATCGTTTGATCCTAGAAATGTCATTTAATACCTCAAAATGAATCCAAAAGGTTTTAGACCCCAATTCTCCACCCACAATTAAAATGACCCTACAAGTTGATTCTTTCAGTTTTTTCACTCTATAAGCATTAAAATATATGACAAATAATATAATTATCCAATCTAGATCATTATTTAATAATTTGTTAAAATTATGAGTAAGATATACATCATGGAATTTAAATAAATAACGTTAATTCATTGAACACCCTTGTACATTCTTTGTTGATACTTTGAAAGTAATACGTTTTGAAAAATAATTTGTTTTTTGGATTCTTAAGATTATGTAACTTTTGAACCATAATTACAAATTTATTTATTTTTTTACTTATCATTTAGTTGCTAAAAGTTGAAGAATTTATGTTGGTAAATAATTAATTAGGTCTATTTAAATCATTTACTACTTTTGGGATTTTTGTTTTCGTGGTTTCATTCATAATTTCACTTTTTTGCAAATTGCCAATTTCAATTTTTCACACATGTGCACAATCAAAGGACCTAAGGTCTTTCCCCTACTAAAGTATGTTCTTTTAAAACGTGTTTTCTTGGTGATATGGGTGATTTAGAAATGATTGGGAGAGAGAAATTCCTCATTTAATACACAATATGTTTGGTTCGTGCCATTTGATTCTCATGATTAGGTTGTAATCATGAGGCTCTCCCTCAAGAGTGGACCTTCCCAAAATCTTGTGACGTCTTGTCACAAACAAAACCATCAAACTAAAAAACACATCATGCAAGAAACATAGCTCGCTGACATATCATTTTTCTCCTTCAAAGAAAAAAAATTCACATCATGTGAATGTCTCTATGTACTCTTACATATTGGTGTACAAAACCATCAACCAAACACAAGTCGACAAAACATGCCTCTTCAAACAATTGACTCTCAAGTCAAATAATAGCTCTTGTACAAATTTCCATATTTGTTGCATTTAAGTGTGTCAACATAACTCTACCTTCAACACCTTGCTTCATGCAACATGCGCCATACTTTGAATTTTCAAAGAAATTCATGAAACATCAAAATACATGCAAGGCCTTAATTGGATAAGAAATCTAACCATCACTTGTCTACAAGGTGACCTTTCTTATGGAAATGAGTAATAAACAATTGCAACTTATTTTCAACATCATTTTCCTTGTCCAATGGGCCTTGGACCTTTTGCCTCATTTATTGAGAAAGTTTCATACATGCATGGATATCTTCTTCCAACATCTATAAACATTATGATTATTCAAACCACAAAAGGAACATGCAAGTTATTTTCCAAATCTTATGTGAATATTTACCATATTTATCATAATCAAAAGCAATTTGATTAGAGGCAAATTTATACCTTGAACATTCATCGTTGTCGCCTTCTTGAGGAGGTGAATTTGATGAGGTAGTGGCTCTCCTCTGAATACTAGCAATGAATTCAATGACTCTAGAGCTTTCAACATCATCTTCTTTTACATTCTCATTAGCTGCATGATTATTAGCATCTTCTTGCAAAGTGGGTGTCAAACTTTTCCATTCATCATGAATACAAACTTCACAAGCTTGATGCACCCCTTTCATGTATAAAAAGATTATCTATGTTGGGAGTGGCCTTTTACAACTCCGGAAATAATTTGGTTCCACATTCATTCCTCCGGTAGACACTGTCTTGTAGATATCATACATTTGTCTAAGGTTAAAATCATACAAGAAGAGCTTCATTCCGAGCTTCACCTTTTCTACAAGCTCCTTTTTGGTTGGTGGCAACCCAAACACATTGTATCAGAAACACTCTTGCTTTGTTTGAGAATTACACATAAAAATCAAACCAGAAAACTTATCTTTTCCATTGCCATCTTCATTGTTTGCTTCCTTGCTGCCTTGTTTTTTCTTCTTATTTTGATCAACCTTTGACACAGAAGGGTCAGATAAACCCTTGGGTTTGTTCTCTGTCTCTATTTTAACAGTCTTATCCACAACATTAACCTTTGCCACAACAGGGTCAGATAAACCCTTGGGTTCATTCTCTGTCTCTATTTTAACAATCTTATCAACAACATTAGTTGGTGCTGCATCCTGCAACATATATCCACATATTTGTTTCAAGCATTTGTAATCTTCCTTAGACTATCTGCAATTTTCTTCACACTATACGCAATCTGCTTCATACTATACTATCCACAATCTGCTTCAAAGATGACCGAACAATAGATCCACACTATTTTCAAACTCTTTAAACTTCACACTGAAATCCCATCAACATATTCGTATTGAATCTTACAAGAATTTGTAACTATTTTCAGATATTGCCGAGTTATTCCTTATCAAAAGAGCCATAGATAAGGTATATAAATATAGATAGAATTACTTCCTTTTAGGCCGACCAACACTTTTCCATGTAGGTTGATTTGTAACACATCATAATAGTTCAATTTTTCAACGTTGATGTAGAGCTGAAATAAACCATTGGTTCATGTTTTCTTTGACTAGGTCTGGGTTTCTGGCTGAATCTATATGGACATTTATGTCTAGTTAAATACCCTTATGTTTGCAAGATTGATTTATCTTTTAAGATCTTGCATTTGTGTGTTTTATGTATCAAAGATATCTATTCCCAGTTTTTCTATGCACATCAATTCAACTGCCCAAACAATTAAATCTAATTTAATATTATTGTTTGCTAGAAGTTAGTTTATGTTTTAAAAATGTTCAGTGTTGTATGTAGAAAAATATTCTACAAGGTGACCTTTCTTATGGCAATGAGTAATAAACAATTTCAACTTATTTTCAACATCATTTTCCTTGTCCAATGGGCCTTTGACTTTTTGCCTCATTTATTTAGAAAGTTTCATGTGCATGGATATATTCTTCCAACATCTATAAACATTATGATAATTCAAACCACAAAAGGAACATGCAAGTTCTTTTCTATATCTTATCTGAATATTTACCATGTTTATCATAATCAAAAGCAATTTGATTAGAGGAAAATTTATACCTTGAACATTCACCGTTGTCGCCTTCTTGAGGAGGTGAATTTGACATGAGGTAGTGGCTCTCCTTTGAATACTAGCAATGAATTCAATGACTCTAGAGCTTTCAACATCCTCTTCTTTTACATTCTCATTAGCTGCATGATTATTAACATCTTCTTGCAAATTGGGTGTCAAACTTTTCCATTCATCATGAACACAAACTTCACAAGCTTGAGGTAATGAACACGAAATAAAATTCCTTCTTGGAACAACTTCATGTGCCTCCTTGGCTTTGGAGCATTTTCCATGTTTTCCATATAACCAAGACCCAAATAATTAGGCCCTTCCTGAAGAAAATTTAGCTCAACTATGCCTTGTACTCAACTATGCCTTGTACATGCTTGCCTTTAAAACCCTTTACTTTCATAGCACATTTTCATCAAAAATTTGGACCTTATTCCTCTAGTGTGTCTCTCAAAATCATGTACACATTCATTTTTAGAGGAAATTGAAGACATAAACCAATAGCTAATTCTTCTAACTAACCTTGACTAAAATGAGCTAAATTGTACTTTGATACCAACTTGATTTGAATATGGACAAACTAGTTTTGTTGGGCTATCTCCCTCATTAGTTAAATAAAAATATGTTTAGGATCGTCTAAAGTTAGCCAATTGGGAAGGGGTTTATGTGTCAAGCTTTAAGTGTATTTTGTGAGAAATTTATGAGTTAATTAGATTTTAAAAACTCATGTTTACACATTTATAAAATGCAAAATTTTTTTTTCTAGGAAAATCTTTTCCCTCAATCCAGATTCTGATCATTGGACATGTAAGAGGAAGAAAGAGGGAATTCACTTTTCAAATTCTAGACCTTGTCTAAACCAAAATAAACTAGAGGTTTTGAAATACATTCACTTATTTGGAAAAGTTCTAGCTACCAAAAGTCCTTATGCCAATCTACCTCCCAAGAAATCCATTTATTACATCATTGGTTAGTTTTTAGTCTTACTATATTCTTTATCAACCTCTTCTAGTGATTCTTGAAATGTGGATACTTAAATCCTTCCTAAAAATTTGAGCTCTAAAACGAGAAGACATACAAGGTCATTTTAAGTCATTCTTCTATCCAATTATAAAAACCAAGTGAATATTTCTACATATTGATTTTTGTCCCATAAACTGTACAATATATGTGGAGTTGCCTCGCCCTAAGCGAGATGTTTAACAAACATAATAATAGAGAAACAATTAGTGACATCACCAAAAGATGTACCCTCTTCAACGTATCATATCCTCTCATCAAGGTCAAGAATCTATTCACCAAAAATGTCCTATGGAAATGATGGTTTAAGAAACAAAACTCTAGACAAAAAACCTTCAGTGAGAACAACAAAATCTAAAACCTCTTCAAGGTCTTCAATCTTCTCGTAAAGTTGAATTGTGTCTTGATCAAGTCCAACAACAAAGAAACATTTGGTGACAACACCAAAATCTACAACTTCAACATCTTCTAAACCATCTTCAAAGTCAATATGTGTGCATCAAATTCCTCGGCAAGGTCATCAATGGAGTCATCAAAACTACTATATATCAAACTTCGATGCCAAAAATAAGTCAAAAGAATTCAATTTCTCCTCCAAAACCTTCTTCTCTGAGAAAAGCTAGCATGATGTCATCGAGAAATTCGATAATTCCACGAGGAAATTCTATCAAAGTTAAAACAAATCCTTTCCATCCATATTTAATGCATACTTTTTCAGGTGGAACACCTCCAAATTTAAGGACCACAATGCCATAAAATATGTAACTTTACCTAATAGGTGTAGACCTAGAACCACCAAATTTGCGTGACATGTACAATTGAAGATCTTATATGGTCAGCAGTGTGAGAAGAGAGTCATGGTCACTGAGTTGAGCAAGAGAAATAGTTTGATATGACAACCTTACTTGTGATAGGTCTAGCTAGCAGACTACCAAATTACATGGTAATGGCATTCAAAATGTGAAAATTCCCATTTCACTTGGAAATATGATGGTAGAGAAAGGTATAGATGAAAGGAGATATCCATCTATGGTAAAGAAATCAAATAGTTCTATCAATTCCACCTTGCAACTCTAAGAGACATTGAATTAAATTTCATCTCAAGGCAGGGCTTTGAGAGGACACTCTCAAAGCCAACCTTCGTTATGGCTTTGAAACACATGGCAAGTATCAAGACTTAGCAACCTTATTTGCATAATTTTTTCTAGCACGGACCTTAATGTCATAGTCTTCTTTTCCCTAAAATGAATGCAAATTTCCTTGCAATTTGGCTTGCGACATTCATAATTCATGCTCATGGAACATGATTGTGTTGCAATTGTGATAACATCTGTTGTATGCAGAAGCTAATAAAAAATGATCAAAAATGACATTTTTGCTCTGTTTTTTTGAATATTTAAGGAAAATTACACCAAGTAGCTACCAAACTCATATGACCATCATGTCAAACTCATCTCAGGATATTGTCTAAGTAAGAGACACTTAAGCAAGTAATCTAGTATACATGACTCCAATTTCAATTAGCAGCAATGACAATTCTAAGTATGGTGCAAACATTTCTCCAGATCCTCAATGGAGCATGTTTGATGACAATAATTTGGGGAGTGAGAGAGGGAGGTGGTAGGAGAAAAAATTCAAGGAATGCACAGGAAATTGAAAAATATATAACTAATAAGGTGGAAGACATTTGTAACCTAAGAGAGAAACCTGTTAGGAAATGGGTGAAGTTGGTATTACACACCCAATTGGATAACCTCGAGGAGAAAACATTTCTCCCACTTTATTTGTTGGCATAACCTAGTAAGTGTTATTCATTAGCATGTATTTTGTAAAGGCCTTGACCTAGTTCCCATTCAACTCCATCCACCAGGTTGTAGAGGATTCCAAGCCTAATTTCATGAAAATTAAGTTGGGGATGATCACATTGACCTGCTTGATGACGTGTCTATGAAGATTAACTACCTTGAACTATTTTTTTTGCGTAGGGAAAGAGACACATTCCCATGTCTGAGCATGAAAACGTTCTTTGATATTGTTAATGCCTCTAGTGTTTACTTCTACAAGTTCTATAGGCAGAGTCTGTAAAGGGCCGGGTAGCCTCTGGATCTCATCTTTTATGAAAGGTGACATATCTAGTAAATGCCCCTACAGTCAATCTCTGGAATGGATCTAAATAGAAGTTATTCATTTTAATATCCATAAAACACAACAAATTTAAGGTAAACTATGTACATGTGTCATTTCTCCCACAAACTAAAGTGTATAAGTGGTAAATTTTATACCAAGTGTGTTCTACATAATTTGTGTACACTAAATTACAAATTGATTTTTTGAAATCTATTTTGTGTAAATGTTGACCAGATATATATCATGGAGGATGAACGACGAAGATCAACCGAATCCCATATGGAGGTTCAGGGATCGGGGGATGTTCACGGTATTTAAATATATTTAATCTTACATATGGAATTGATTTTTTATTGACTTTGTGAGTTAAATTAGTTGTTAATAAGTTTCATATTTTAATTTTTAAGAGGTAAGAGGAGAAGGGTTTCAACCGGTCGAGGTATGAGTGGTAGCAGGTTGCGTGAAGGGGGTGATATTTATTCACCCGAAGGCCAATCAATGGCTGCTGGTTCTCAGCAGCGTCATTCTGGGTCTGGTTCTCAACAACGTCATTCTGGGTCTGGTTCTCAGCAGGGTCATGTTGGAGAAGAAGATGTTAACGAAGAACATCAAGGTTGCCATCAATTTCAATATTTTTTCATTAAATTTGTACAACTTTTTTTACACGTGTTTTTTCTAATATACGAAATTATATATATATTGATGCAGAGGCCGAAAATGTTCGAAGTAGTGGTCAAAATAGACGCAGGCCAGCCTGCTACATTCAAGAAGAAGGCTGTCAACCCAGCACAACTTATCCAGCCGAGATTACTGATATACCATGGGAAACCAACATGGCGGAATTCACCTTACAAAGGTGTGAGAGACTTCATGCAAAATTGCAAAGAGATCTCGTGGCTTTGTCTCTACCTGCTGAGAGTCGACAAAGCCTTGAAATAGTGACACATTCATTGGGTGAAATGGTAAATGTGTACATAAATATTGGGCCAACGACTGATTCATTTGTAGAAATGATGAGAAAGAGAAAAGAAACAGTGATGGGTCCCAATAAATGGGAGGACGTAAAACAGAAAGTTACAAAAGAAGTGGCCAAGTCAATGTTCAATTACAAGGAAGGGCCAAAAAGAAAAATGTTGAAGGTGCAGTATTTCAAGCACCCAAACATAGCTTGTTATTTGTATGATAGACACCTTGCGGCCTATGGAAGGCTTCCATGGAACGATGAGGTTCCTGTCTATTTTGATCAAATTTTTTATGCAAAATTTTTTTTGTGTATGAAACCCAATTACAATGATCTTCCTTCAGATTTTTTTGGCCCGGGGAAAGGTCGATTATATGACCGTAAGGGCGCTAAGCGAGATGTGGAGTTTCCTTGCCCTAAGCCGCCATTGGTGAGTCGACCGTTTCGAGTCGAAACTTTGCGATCAGAGATGGATGCGACTTCTCAGATAAGTCGAGAAGCCAGGGATGTTATGATCGAGAATGTTCATAGCGGATTG
The DNA here is from genome assembly GCA_034641835.2 of Pinus albicaulis. NCBI lineage: Eukaryota > Viridiplantae > Streptophyta > Pinopsida > Pinales > Pinaceae > Pinus > Pinus albicaulis. The sequence goes on along the minus strand of CM076569.1, from coordinate 44,976,497 downwards.
GGTGGAGTCGATATTTCTTTAAATCAACAAAGAGCACGTGAAAATGCACGTGCCAATTTTGTTTATTGTATAGATGAGGAGATTGACAACATGAATGTTGAAGATCTCCGAACATACGCAAAAAATTGTCGCAATGGTTTGCAAGACTTAATTTTTCATGAGGAAGAGGGCATCGGAACGGTATGTGTTAGTGATCTTAGGGTTTGAAAATATTTTTACATATACATGTGTACAATTTGTAATAAATACATGTGTAAGTACATGTATACATTTATTTGTATGTGTACATTAATCTAACAAAAATGTATGATTATATGTTAAAACACCATTTGCAGTTCTCAGGCATGATGCGTGATGAAAATGTTAATATCACGTTCGGGACCTCTGGTTCAAACATTGCAGATGGTTTGACCATCAAGATATGTTGGCAAATGTTAGTGTTTTTTAAGTGACTCTAAAATAAATAATTGTTGAGTGACTCTAAAATAAATAATTGTTGCCACACATGTACATGTATGTATATATATAATTTGATAAAATGTTTTAACAGGTATCGATTCCATCTGATGTTTTTGGGATGGCGGTACCTTCTTCTTCCTTGGGAGATGTACCTTCTACTTCCTTGGGAGATGAGCCACAAGTATGAACAATTTTTCACAAGTTTAAAATTTATGTTTAAAAGTTATATATATATATATATTATACCTCAAAAAGTTCCATTAAAAATTGAGATATATATATATATATATATATAGAGAGAGAGAGAGAGAGATCTATATTTTGAGTTATTTAAAATTTTTTGAATTTAAGTTCCTATAGAAGATTTCTTTAATCCGCGAACTCTAGCGACGGAGATAGGAACATCCACAACATTTGAACAAGTTGTCTTTAGTTCCTTTTTTTAATATTATTGAAAATAAGTTTATATATGTACACGTGCATTTTCATTTGAAAGTTTTTAATATATATATATATATATATATATATATATATATTTAACTGTACATGTATATTGTACAGTTTACCACTGCAGATGTTCCTATGGGAGAACCTGTTCATCAAATGGAGAGGGAACCTTATGAGGTATTGCATGATTTTTTTGTTATATTTTGTTTTTTACATGAAGTTATAGATATATATATATTCTCATTTATTTTTAAAACATCAAATTTTAATGTTCAAGTACATGTGCATTGTGTATGTAGGTTTCCCATTCACAGGATAGGGCGCGGACTGAGACCCTAGTAGGGAAGACGCTAGATTCGTCTCCATTTGATGGATATGATTTACAGTAGATTTGATTTCAAAATTTAGATGGTTTTAAAATTTTTTAAACTTGATACAGTTTGATACTTGTGAGATTTACAATTTTTGGACATATTTTATTACATTGTTATTATATAATTTGTTTTATTTAATTTTTGGATGGTTTTAGTACTTTTTTCATGTGAATGTGAAGTAATGTTGTTATCTATAAATTAATGTTGTTGGCATGGCATGTGAAGTTTTTAAAACTCAAGTTTTGGATGGTTTCAATCTACATTTTGCATGTGATATTTAATGAACTTTAAATGTTTAATGTTTTAATGTTGCACGATATATAATCAAAAGGTTTTTAAATTTTGGATGGTTTCAATCTACATTTGGCACATGTGGTATATAATGTTAAATGTTTCTATTGTCCATCTAGTTGAACTATAATTGGCATGGCATGTGAAGTAACGATCTATATATGATCACAAAGTTTTTTAAACTCAAGTTTTGAATGGTTTCAATTTACATTTCGCATGTGATGTTTAATGTTTTAATGTTGCACGATATATTATCAAAATTTTTTAAAATTTTAAAGTTTTGGATGGTTTCAATCTACATTTGGCACATGTGGTATATAATGTTAAATGTTTCTTTTGGATAGTTGTTCACTATAATTGGCATGGCATGTCAATTAATGTTGCACAAATCCCTTTTGGATGGTTGAAGTACATTTGGAATTTTAAGTTTGCTTTTGATCTCTCCATGTAGTTTTGTTTGAATGAAAAAATTTCCAATAGGAAGAACATAGCTTTTCAATGCAACTAACCATGTATCAATTGAGCTCTAAATGAAAAAAGAGTTTAAAGAAGTAGATATGTACGAATTATCTCTTTAATTTTGATTGGAAATATAAGTGTAGTACACACACACACACACACACACACACACATATATATATATATATATATATATGTTTGTTGAATTCGGGTCAATGTCATTAATGCACTTAAATAGGTAGACTTGTCGATTTATTTACATTATGGAAACTTTTTACCAGAAAATCCAACTAGTTTTTCATCAATGCACATAGAAAAACTACTTGGAACAATTAATTGTGCATTCTAGAACATATCTATCCAAGACAAGTAACATTTTTCATCAATTCACATTGAACATATCTGACCATTGGGCAAGCAAATTTTGTACTAGATTTTCAATCAGGATTAGAGATGTGGGTCAAATCCCACCAAAAGTCAGAGAAGTGCTCCGAGTCTCTTGTCTGAAAGGAATTTTCGTACAAAACTATACTGCAGATGATTTATTTACGTTGTGTCCATACTTTTTACCAGAAAATCCAACTAGTTTTTCATCAATGCACATAGAAAAACTAGTTCTAGTTAATTGCATTCTAGAACATATAGATTGAGTACGTAAATAATTTTTCATCAATGCACATAGTAAAACTAGAACAATTAATTTCATTCTAGAACACACACACACACACACACACACACACACACACACACACACACATATCCAAATAACATTTTTCATCAATGCATATGTATAGAAAAGCTACTTTCAGTTGATACTAGAGCACGTGCTTGTACCAAAACAATTTGTACATGTGCAAACACTTGCACAAATAACATAAGCAGCTCAATTTTTAGTTGAGCACTGGAAGTTATAAAAAATATTTAATCCAAAGTAAATAAATTGTTGGACAATTCACTCAAAAAAATTCTAATGGAATTCCATCTTCAATAATCCGTTCATGATCGGATTTTGACATTTTCCATTTCTTAATTTTTGATTTTTTATTTGATTGAACTTCTATCAACTTTATGCGTGCTGCACACACCAAGTGACTATATTGACAACTTATGGAATCAGGTTCATAGTATTCAAAGTAAACAAAGTCTCCACTTTGATGATTTTGTCTGAAAAAATAACCTTTCAGTATAATAGACCCTCTGTCATATTGAAATCCGTGATCATTATAGTTTTCTAATAATTTCATTTTTCGTTCAGTGCAACGCATCAAATAATACTTCATATTTTCATCATTGTCAATAGGTGCAATTACAGCAAAAACATCTCCTGCACAATAAAATAAATTTAACAAAATTATACATATGTAAATTTATTTATAGATTTTTAAATCATTGGAAAGTAATTCAAATGTTACCTTCTCTAGCAAGATCAAAAACTCTATCACCATCAAATGATATTTTAGTTTCCTCTGATTGCATTTATTTAAACATTGCAACAGACATTTTTCCCTTTGTATTTAGCTCTGTATGTTTCTAATCGTTCACATACATTTTGTTTTCACAAACGTCATTGGATTTTGTGTTGTCTATGCAAACATAAAAAAAACAAGAATATTTTCTTCTATCCAATGCAAACACATTTATTGACGACTTTGTTTGAGTTGAATGAAATTTTCAAGTCCCTTTTGTTGTTTCAACGTCATTTCAAATTGATCTATCGACGTCTTCAATTCCAATATGCCAGAAAAACCTTTATATGGAAAATTAGAAGAAGAATTTGTAAATATGATGTCAAAATACAATCAAAGATAATCATTGCATGATAAAAGGACAATGTTTAAAATTAGATTTCCAATATAAATTAAATTGAATGTACCTTAGCACTTCTCTTGATGGGTTTCTCTCATGGCTTAGAGTAGCGATGTACCATTGAACAACTTCTTCAGCTTTCACAAGTCGGCTTGCAGAGTGGTTCATTTGATATCTTCGAAGTACTCGTTTTATGCATGCTCCTGCACCATCATGTTCTCCTTTTCCATGGCCAGTCTCAAAGAAATTCCAACAATGTTAAATGCAGGTTTTCTTATGAAGACAACACAGCCAAAAGAATGATCGTGCAGATTTGAATTGACCTGCCCATCCGTCTGACCATATCCAATTTTCATTGAATGTTATTCCACGATTTTTCAATGAATCATAAATTTTTCCAAAACAATGTTGGACAAAACATGTATCATGTGTACGATCGTCACTGATATAAAAGTGATATTCTTTAATGATATGTCGATTTTCACTCGTGCTTTATATATGATCGACAGTTTGTTCAGCATGTCTATATAGAATATGGACGAGCATGGAGACTTGGTCAGAATGATAGTATTCACTCTGAATTTCTTTTTGTGGAACAAATGTGTAGTTTTATGCAAAATCAATCACTGACAAAATGGTCCCTGGTGGAAAAACTTCACGAGATTTTTTGAATTGCAAGTCTTGCCATCGAGCTCTATGGGAATGCTTGGTGTATTTGTAAATTTCTGCCACAAACTTTCTCAAAAAGTCTATCAGAAAAATTTCGTCTTCTAGTAATTCAATTATTTTAACACTATTTGCACCTTGAATCGATGTATCGATATATTCATATCTCTTCCATTTCACTTTCATGTTGGAAAATGATTGATCATTTATATCAATATGATATTTGTTTTGAAATTTAGTCAAATTTCCACAATCATCGCATTTTTTACCACCAACACATTTCTTTTGTAAAATAGTTCATCGCTTTCTCTTTCACATAGAATTTGAGATATGAAATCACGGATAGTGGAAGGAGGAGGTGAATTCTTCCATAATGTTCTACCGAAATCAAGGAATGTGTCATAATATAACTCAAATTCCACATGATAACGACAACAACAAGTGTCGCGTACGGTGATAGGTTTTACATACCATGGTTTTTGTTGAACAAAAACACTGAGTGAAACATGAATTTGACGATTCTCTTCTTTGAACTTGTTGAATAACTCTATTTGAGTGGTTTCCAAGAGATGTTTTTCATGTTCTACGTACAATTGAAACATATTTCTCTCTAGATATCTTAATTGAATTTATAGCACTACTCATATTTTTGATCACCTCTTCCTTCATTTTTTTTTTATTATCTTTGGTTGATTTTCGAATGCCCAATAGTGTCGTCGCTTATTTTAATTTCCTTGATGATAGGAGACCTTTCAACATTTGAGCCTGAGCTGTCACCCACTCATTTAAGAAATACTTTTAAAAAATGCAATTAACACGATATCGTATAACATGGTCAGGTTTTTTATCTCCATATGTGTGAGTGTCAACATTTTCTAACATCTCATTATCGATAGTGATTTCATCTTTACATATTCAAAAAAATAGTACATATTCAATAAATAACTAAATTAATAAATATATCTATAATTTCAAATATTTTTCAAATTAGTACATCAAATAAAAATTAAGCTTCACATTTTACATTAGGAAAATTGTAAATATCTCAATAGATCATAATATTTACATTTACATACCTGCTTCAATTTCTGCTTGAGGTTGATTTTCTTCTTCAATATTTTGAGGAATATCTCTGTCTGTTTACATTAAACAAAATATTTTTCAAATAAGTTTATCAAATAAAAATTAAGCTTCACATTTTACATTAGGAAAATTGTAAATATATCAATAGATTAAAATATTTACATTTACATACCTGCTTCAATTTCTGCTTGAGGTTGATTTTCTTCTTCAATATTTTGAGGAATATCTCTGTCTGTTTACATTAAACAAAATATTTTTCAAATTAGTTCATCAAATAAAAATTGAGCTTCACATTTTACATTAGAAAATTTTTAAATATATCAATAAATCATAATATTTATATTTACATACCTGTTTCAATTTCCGCTTGAGGTTGATTTTCCTCTTCAATATTTGAGAGGGCTTCTAACTTTCTTTTGCGAGATTGTCTCATCTCTTCTCTACGTTCTTTAGGGTCTCTTTTTCGATCATATTTTCTCGCACAAGTTCTTCGATTTCCCATGATAATAGGGTATGAAGTTCAAAAAATTTCCTTCAAAAAATTAGACAATAACTCGATTACAAAAAATATCACAAAAGATTTAATTTAAAAAAATTCAGTTTAAATTTTTTGCAAAAAATACATACTCCAATTCAAAACACTTACTTGAAAAAATTCGAGAGAAAAATGTCTTATAAAAATGAAACAAAGCTCAAAAGATTTAATTAAACTCAAAACACTTACTTACCTCCAAGAAATGTCTTTTGAATGTACGTCCAAGAAATTTTTTTAAGTTCAAAATAATTTTTTGCAAAATTAGGCCGCCTTCAAGAAATGTCTTCCAAAAAAATTCTTTAAACCCAAAACAATTCTTTGTAAAATCAGTTTGCTTCCAGGAAATGCTCTTAAATCCAAATTTTGAAGAAGAGTTTTAAAACCCAAACCAAGATCTTAAATCCAAATTTTGAAGAAAAGTTTTAAAACCCAAACCAAGATCTTTGTAAAATCAGATGAAATGTGCGAATGTGCGAAAATTGTGAATGATTTCGCGGCAATTTATATTGCCGCGAAATGTGTTTTAGTAGGGGCTCTGCAAAACTTTCCGGTCGATGGAAAGTTACACAATAGTTCGGCCGAAATTTTGATTAAAAGTTTGGCCGAACTATTGTGTCGTTAGATTTAAAGAGCCGTCGGCGGAAAACATAGTTCGGCCGAACTTAGATTAAAATTTCGGCTGAACTAATGCGTCACCAATTACGCAAAATCAGGATCTGAATACGGTTCTGCAACTTTGGACTGATTAAACTCCATGAAAAGTTGTTAATTAACTGTTGAAACTAAGACAAGCATTTTCAGAATTGAATCTACTTTCAGGAAATATAACTTTTATGGAATTTCATAAACGTTTACTAATTTTAATTATTTTTCTAATATGTGGCACTTCCCCTTATCAAATTGCTTATGAGATGGATGCAGTTTTCCCATCATCCTTAGGTGTTCTAGTAATGAAAATCATTCAAGAATCACAAGTAGAAATCAATGATATACGAAGGAGGATAAATCAGACTATTCATTTACAACAAACAAGGGAAGAAGTCTATGAGAAATCCCAAGTCATTCATGATAAAATCAAGAATTTTTTTGACAAAAGAAGTAAAGAAGATGACTTTTACATTGGAGATCAAGTGTTAAAGTGGGATTCCAGGAGAGAGGACAAAGGTAAGCATGGAAATTTTGACTTTCTATGGAAAGGACCTTATGTAATTTATGGATATAGGGGTGAAAATTCTTTCTTCATCAAAGATTTGAGTGGAATAGATATTCAAGAAGGACCAGTTAATGGTAGAATTCTCAAACACTACTATTCTTCTGAGTTAACCTATAGTTAGTCCCAGTTACTTTTTACATCATTGTAAATATCCATTGAAGTTTTAGATTGGATTGGATATTTTCCTTCCAAAGTTGAAGCCCGAAGAGAAGGCCCTAAGCTTTGAAGAGTAAAATATCATAAATATGAGTTTTTGCAGAAAACAAAAGACAATTACTGGATCATCATGGTCAAAATTGAAGGCTACTAGTCTTAGAGTTCTTGACATTTCACTAGGAAATGCCTTCACCATGTGAAGCCGTTGTTAGGGTCCTATAAATATAGGATTCATAATTTTGAATTGACTTTTGATAGTCTTGTAAAATATGTACATACCTTGCTTTCTACAAGTTGTTTTCCCATATTTTGAAAAAATAAAAAATAAAAATAAAAAAAGAGGGTAAAAAGTCCTAAAAGAAAGATCAAAGGACTGAAAAAATAAATAGACCCCAAAAGAAAAAAGATGAAAATAAAATATGAAAGTGTGCAAGTCCAAATGCCACTACTTTTTACCTTTTGCAAATGATTATGGTAGAGTGTCAATAAATGCCATAATCCATGATGAGTTAAACTGTTTAAACTTGACTTGTCATGTTTTCAATTTCCATGTTTTAGATAGTGAATAAAGTTTTGTCAGACAGTTTAATCCTGACAAATCAATAGATAGGTAGAGAATAATGAGGAGATCATCAGTTTAATCTGAGCCCTCGAATAAAATAAGGTAGAATTAGATAGTTTTATGCTTTCAAAAGAATAAAATGTTTCAAGGTAGCAAGCTTAAATGCACCTGCTAAAAGGAAGAAAAAATGTTAGAGTAAATGTTGGGTAGGTAGAAAGAAGTGGGAAAAACATGTAATATTCATCATTGGGAAAAAATCACTAATTTCCATCCCCTTGCAGGGATTCAGTATTCTATACTTCCAGGCAAAGAGGCTCAGAGCATTTCTCTGAGTTTTGTTGGGACAAGACCTAAGGCTCAATGACTCGATAGTGGAAAATGTTGAATTCTTATGATAAAATCCCCTTCACCATTATTTATCCCTCATTCATACATTTAAGTTATCTTCATAAGTTAAGAATCCTTCTTACTTACTGAAGCTTAAAATCCCATTTAATTAACTTCCTTCATTCATAAAAAATACAAAAACCCTAAAAAAACACTCTATCTTAAGTAAATTGGTGAAATGATGAAATAATAAGCTATGCTTTTATTTATTCAATCTACTTGGTCATTTAGTGTATTTTTGTGTATTCCATCTCCCCTTGTCATATTAACTTTTAACTTATGCTATTAATTCCCTAAAAAAATACCTTATCATATCTATATAATTTCCTTTATCTAAAATACCCCCTAAAACCCACTATTATAAAGTTTTTAGACCAAAGTTAATATCCACATGCTAAATTAAAACCCAAATAATACCCCCCTTGGTCTAAAACTAACCTTAATTTGAATACCCCGCCCCCTATGGTTATTAGACCCTTCAAACAAGTCTAAAAACTATTTAATAAAATAAATAATCAAAAGGTGGCTTTCCACGCATATCCTATGTATTTGGAAACGAAAAAACATTACACCGCTCATCATTTTTGTTATCCTAAGGTATTAAAACAGATTAAATCTTTTATAAAGGTTTAACCCCCCCGCATTTGTAATACACTTACCAACCTAATCCCGCCTCATGCGCTTCCACCCTTGTATATAAAATTATTTTATATATATCATGTTAGGTATGTGTTATATTCTTTCCGCGTCCATGGTTTTGTGCATGGTTTTGGGGTACGATGGTTTTCGGCCCCTGGTATTTTTGTAGATCCGGTCAAGGGAAATACGGTTATGTTCTAATCCAGGGTTTATGGATTGGGGTTTATGTATGCTTCGGCATGTATATATATGTGTTGTAACACTAAAAGGAATATAATGAAAAATCAAGCTGGTCGTCCCGATTTGGGATCCAGGGGAAAATCTCTGTGTTTATCTGTTTTATGTTTTATGCTCTAGCTATTGTTTATTTTCTGTTATAAGAATCATGTGTAGATAATTTAAATTCGGGGTTAAAACCTACATTTGGTATCGAGAGCTGTTTCGGCTTAGAGACGCCCCTGCTAAGAGGTTTTAGTTTGGGCCTGAGGTAGACCCTGTTCAGTGGGAGATCTGCGGGATCGATTCTTGTGGTGAAAGGAGATGGTGAGTAGCGGAAAGATAGAGATCGAGAAATTTAATGGTCAGAGTTTTGAGTTGTGGAAGATCAAGATGGAGGATCTGCTGGTGGATAAAGATTAATGGATCGCGGTAGATCCATGTACTAAACCAACGGGAATGTCAAATGAAGACTGGAAGAAACTGGATTGGAAGGCTAAGAGCACAATACGGTTATGTGTCTCAGATTCAGTATTGTTGAATGTATCTGGGGAAGCTACAGCGAAGAATTTGAGGGAAAAACTTGGGACTTTGTACCAATCTAAGTCTCTGGTGAATAAGTTGTTCCTATGGAAAAAGTTGTATAACCTGAGGATGAAGGATGGAGACTAGGTGGCCAGACATCTACAGGCATGTGATCTTGCGTGGTAAGTCAATTGTCATCTATTGATATTAAAATCTCAGATGAAGATAAGTGCATCATTTTTTTTTGTTCTCTACTAGAATCATGGGACAGTATGGTTATTGCAATAGGTAGCAATACAACTACCTTGAATTTTGATGGCATTGTCTCAGCCTTGTTGTCAGAGGAAATGAGACAGAAAAATACGAAGGGCCAGAATGGAGATGCCTTATGCATGCGAGGAGAGGTCTGAGTGGTAAGAATAAGGTTTAGTCAGGAGATCCAAATCTAGAGGGAGATCTAAATCTCCTGTGAGCCAAGCCAATCATAACCGGTCCGTAGCGGAAGGAGGGAACTACAAAAGAATTGCGAGATCTAAAGCTCACGAGAAAGGGAAAGGATGCAGTGATGCTCCTTACCAACGAGGAGGCAAAAATCACCTCGGATGAAGGTGGGGATGTGTATTTGGCTTCTTCCCCAAATACACATGTAGATCATGAGTCATGGTTGATTGAATCAGGTGCATCCTTTCACTTCACTCCACATAGGGAGTGGTTCTTCGAGTATTAGAAATATGATGGTGATGTCTTCCTAGGGGATGATAGGAAGGCCAAAATCATTAGACGTGGAAAGGTAAAGCTGAAGCTACAAGGTGGAAGGATTAGAACACTTCTTGGTGTTCTGCATATTCCTTCATTGGCTAGAAATCTGATTTACGCAAGCAAGATGGATGATGCAGGTGTAAAAAAAGTGTTCGAGAAAGATGCCTGCAAGATGGTTCGGGGAGCACTGGTATTAATGCGGGGAGTTCGGATTGGAACTCTGTACAAGCTACAAGGTAGCACTGTTATTGATGGGTGTAACAGTTCTGTGGTTACTAAAAGTGGGACGGAAAGCCTAGCTGTCTCTGGAGAAAAGACCATGCTATGGCATCAAAGGCTTGGACATATTGGAGAGAAGGGCCTTCGAATACTACATAGAGATGGTATGGTAGAAGGTATATCTAATTGTTCTCTGGATTTTGATTTATGTGAACATTGTGTATATGGGAAGCAGAATCGGGTGAGTTTTCCTTCTGGTGCTAAGAGGGCAAACAAGATATTAGAACTTGTGCACAGTGATGTGTTTGGGCCTGTGTCAGTTCCATCACTGGGAAAGTCTGTGTACTATGTTTCATTCATAGATGACTTCTCAAGTAATACATGGATATATTTCTTGAGGAAGAAATCTGAAGTCTTTGACAAATTTAAAGAATTTAAGGCTCTGGTGGAAAACCAGACAGAGAAGAAGATAAAGGCGTTGAGGACAGATAATGGTGGGAGTTCTGCAAGAAGGAATTTGAAGAGTTCTGTAAGAAGTGTGGTATAGCACGGCAGAAGACTACTCCATACACACCTCAGCAAAATGGAGTTGCAGAAAGAATGAATAGAACACTAATGGAAAAGGCAAGAAGCATGCTCAGTGGTACTGGGTTAGGACAAGAATTCTAGGCAGAGGCAGTGGAGATTGCATGTTACTTAGTTAACAGATCACCTTCATCAACGTTGGAGGATAAGACCCCACATGAGGTATGGACTGGTAAGAAGCCCTCTCTTCACATCTAAGGGTATTTGGATGTGATGCATATGTACATGTTCCAAAGGAGAAAAGGACCAAGTTGGATAATAAATCTGAAAGGTGCATCTTTATTGGGTATAAGGATGGTTTAAAGGGTTACAAGCTTTGGAACCCAGAAACAAGGAAGGTTGTGTACAACCGAGATGTAGTGTTTAGAGAAGTGAAAGATGTTGTTAAACATGAATTCCTACCAAAGGAACCTGAGAAGATAGAGTTTGAGCTAAAGGAGGATGAATCAGACTCTACAACAGAAGAAGACTCAGAAGATGAAGAGCCACAAACTCCAGCTTTGAGAATATCAGTTCGGGAAAGAAGGCAACCAGAAAGGTATAGTCCATCTGCTTTCTGTTCAGGTTTTTCCTTAACTATAACTGATGATGAACCCAGAACTATCAGGGAGGCAGTAGATTCAGAGGATGGAAAACTCTGGAAGGAGGCCATGGTTGATGAAATGGCATCCTTGGACAAAAATGATGCATGGGATCTGGTGGAGTTGCCGGCTGGAAGGAAGCCCATTGGGAGCAAATGGGTGTTTAAGAAGAAGATGAATGTAGAAGGCAAGGTGGAGAAATACAAAGCTCGGTTGGTAGCGAAAGGTTATTCCCAGGTGCCGGGAATTGATTTTGGTGATATTTTTCTCCTGTTGCCAAAGTTACTTCTATTAGATTACTTTTATCTGTTGCTGCTGCATTTGATTTTGAGATAGAACAGATGGTTGTGAAGACAACATTTCTTCACGGGGATCTAGAGGAGGAGATCTACATGAAGCAACCTGAAGGCTTTATGGTGAAGGGTAAGAAAGAACTGGTATGCAGGTTGAAGAAGTCTCTGTATGGGTTAAAACAGTCACCAAGGATGTGGTATCAGAAATTTGATACTTATATACGGGGACTTGGCTTCACCAGAAGCAAGGAGGATCACTGTGTTTATTTTAAATTAATTGGTGACCGTGTTATTTATTTGGTCTTATATGTGGATGATATTTTGTTGATTGGAAATGACAAAGAAATTATCCAAGATTTGAAGACCCAACTGTTCTCCAAATTCGACATGAAGGATCTGGGTGCTGTAAACTATATTTTGGGCATGGAAATTAAGAGAGATCGAGCAAAGAGGAAGCTCCGGTTAAACCAGAGGAAGTATGTCGAGACTATATTGCAGAGGTTCAATATGCAGGATAGTAAACCGGTGAATGTTCCTATTCTTGTAGGTGTAAAGCTGTCTGCTGAACAGTGTCCCAAGACACAAGAAGAAGAGGAGTATATGTCTCGTGTTCCATATGCAAGTGCAGTGGGTAGCTTGATGTATGCAATGGTTTGTACCAGACCAGACATTGCACATGCAGTGGGAGTATTGAGTAGGTTTATATCAAACCCAGGGAAGGAGCATTGGACAGTAGTGAAGTGGGTTTTCAAATATTTACGTGGCACTAGTGATTATGGCTTGTGCTACCAGGGAAGACCAGGATTGGAAAGAATGTTTTACATTCGTGGTTTTGTTGATGCAGACTGGGCTGGAGATCTGGACCAAAGAAGATCTACAAGTGGGTATGTGTTTAGCCTATTTGGAGGTGCAGTCAGTTGGATGAGTAAAAGACAGTCTGCAGTGGCTCTTTCAACTACAGAGGCAGAATACATAGCAGCCACTCATGCAATCAAGGAAGCAATTTGGTTGCAGAGATTGTGTTCAAGTATGGGGTTGGTACAACAAGCTATAAGGATAGACTGTGATAGCCAAAGTGCAATTTTCTTGGCTAAGAGCCCTGCTTATCATTCAAAGACAAAGAACATTGATGTTCAATATCACTTTGTTAGAGATATGGTTGAGGCTAAAAGGGTGTTGCTGGTAAAGGTGGACACTTTGAAGAATGTTGCAGATGCATTAACAAAGTCTGTGAGCACTCGGAAGTTCTCTTGGTGTAGAGAAACAATGGCTGTTGAAGAATTGGGCCAATGACTAAGCTCTCTTGTGACCCCCTGTGGAAAGAAAACAACAAGTAGGAGAATGTTTTGTGCATGGTTTTGCACATGGTTTTGGGGTACGATGGTTTTCGGCCCCTGGTATTTTTGTAGATTCGGTCAAGGGAACTACAGTTATGTTCTAATCCAGGGTTTATGGATTGGGGTTTATGTATGCTTCGGCATGTATATATATGTGTTGTAACACTAAAAGGAATATAATGAAAAATCAAGCTGGTCGTCCCGATTTGGGATCCGGGGGAAAATCTCTGTGTTTATCTGTTTTATGTTTTATGCTCTCGCTATTATTTATGCGGCACATGCGTATTTTT